>JAQQZY010000009.1:6775398-6790397 GCA_030068375.1 Ostorhinchus rueppellii
GGCTGACATATAGAGACGAACAATCACTCTCACATTCACACCTATGGGCAATTTAGATTAGCCCATTAACCTATCAACCTATCTTTGGATTGTGGGAGGAAACCGGAGTACCCGGAGAGAACCACGCAGACACGGGGAGAACATGCAATTGAATTGCAATTGAACACGGGACCTTCTTGCTGTGAGGCACGAGTACTAACCACTGCACCACCGTGTCACTGAGCAAAAAGAGACCAAAAATAGATTTAAGAGGTTTCCACAGCAACGGGATATATACAGGTAGTATAAGATATGTACAAGGTAAAAATAAAAACAAGTGGTATGGGTCATTACAGTTTGGGAAAAGTAGGTCAAAGTTAAAAAATTTATGTTTTACATTTTTAACCCCCCATTAACTTACAATGGGTGACATTTCAAATGTCTATAAAAGCATCAATTTTGTTTCAATTTACTTCAAACTTTGCACATATATAGAGGTAACTGATATCAGCACATATGTAGACATGATGATATCAGCTGGATCAATGCCAAAATAAGCTACAATATGTGGGAGGGGTGGGGTTTGTTGTCCCTGGCACCACTTGTTGATGCTGTGTTCACATCTGTGTTAAGTGTTGGTCCAGCACAACGGTTACACAGAAGTTAGGATGTGCTCCCCAGCATCATACTTGTGAATAATGCCTTTCTGTATGGAAACAGCTGAATATTACTCTATTTTCTAATGTGTTATTAAGGCAGCTAAAACTGTACATGAGGAAAAATAAATAAATAAAAAAATCGACATTTAACACCCAATAATTGAATATATTGTAGAGAAAGTAGCAAAATAATGTAATAACTTGAGTCATAATGAAAGAAAATTTCTTGACTAACATTGTAATAACATTCTACCAATAATGTTACACTTTCTGGTCGGTCATTTCTTTTCAAAACTGATGTAATAATGTTTTTTTTGCCCTCACAAATATCAACTGTTCAAGTAAACAAAAATGTAAAACTGCTATAACATGGTATTATTCTGTTGAAAACCTTAACATTCAACAGTGTCAATATTGAATTTGACAAACTGAGTGGTTTGTCAGGTAAAGATCAGTGAGAAATGAAGTCAGTAAAAATGTTATTACAATACAATTTAAGATTATTGGTCAAGGTATTACACTATTGGGTTTTATTACATTTTCAATCACGTTGATTACTGATTATATTAGACTTTCAGGAAATAATTCCATTAGTGCAGGCTACAGACCATAGTGGCCAAAGGCAAATCTCTGGTTTCAGAGGTTCATACTTCAGACAATAAAAAGAAAAAAAAAAAGAAAAGAGAAAAAAAAAAGTCATATTTTCTCTTCTGGGCACCAGTGGTGAAATCTATTTTATAATAATGAGGCGCTCAGCAAGGCAAAAGACCTGAAAATATTCAGATTTTAGTGGAGAAGAGCCAGAGGCCGCTCTCACCTGTATTCCAGCGTGACTGCAGAGGTAAAAGTCAAACTCATATGGATGCGTGATGTCCGTGTCCACAGTAGTACCAGCAGGAATGTTTCCACTACGTCCAACCTGATTAAAAATAAAGACTGTTTAGTCCTTCGCTAATGCCCTTTGGACCTCTTATTTCCATTTTGTCCCATTACCACAATAATAACTGGAATCAGAAAATGGAAAAGGCAGGTCCAAAGTAGTGGAAAACAAAGCTTTTAACGCATTTACCTCAGGCAGGTTTTTAAATATGGTTTACCAAGAGCTTCCCAATCAACCAATTAAAATCCTAATGCTCCAGAGAGCTCCTCTGCCCTCTAGATGACAGTATCTACACTGAAAACAAGGTTGTTACCAGGCTAGTCTTACTCTGGGGGCCTTAAGTGCCACTCCAGAGCTCTTGGTATGCAGCGGGCCCTAATGCTTGAATCGAATGTAATTACAGGGGTTAGGAGGGCGAACTGTCCAATTGACAACAAAAGGTAATTAAGGAGTCCCATTTTGAGTACTTAATGCACTTGCAGAGAGCATAAAAAGAATATGGACTAACACATAACACACTGTCCTGACTTTAATGGGGACCATCACTGTGCTGTGCAGCTGAGGGGAACTCACTCTCTCGTTGCGGTCGGCACAGAAGAGGCGTGTATGGTGGCGTTTTTGCACAACAATGTAAGTGATGCCTGGTTGGTACTCCTTCTCCAGGCTGATACAGGCCTCGCGGATGGCCAGCAGCTCATAATACAGCACCTAAACAACAAGAGGAGGATATTTATACTTCACAATCTATAGGACAGGAGTCAAACACATGGCCTGTGGGGTGAAACCGGCCTGCTGAAGGATCCGATTCGGCCTGTGGGATGAATTTGTGAAATGCAAAAGTTATACTGAAGATATTATCAAAGATGTCAAAATAATTTTAGTTCAGATTCCACATACAGACCAATATAATCTCAAATGGGTCACACCAGTAAAATAATAGCATAATCTAGAAATATTGACAACAGCAAAAAATGTCTTTTTATTTCAGTATAAAAAAAAAAAAAAACTAAAATTAACTATAACTATAATCAACCATTATAAGTAAAAGGCCAAGTTAAGCAGTGATACGGTTACATGTTTGGCGTTCAATGGGCTCCAGCTTCGTACATTTATAGCCTATATCAATGTGTTACATATTTCAGTAGGTATCTGTAAGTACATAAATGTAGTAAGGATGATGATTGCATAACATTTGACCAAAAATTATTTTAAACCGTGCTTGG
The DNA here is from genome assembly GCA_030068375.1 of Ostorhinchus rueppellii. Classification (NCBI taxonomy): domain Eukaryota; kingdom Metazoa; phylum Chordata; class Actinopteri; order Kurtiformes; family Apogonidae; genus Ostorhinchus; species Ostorhinchus rueppellii. The sequence goes on from JAQQZY010000009.1 coordinate 6,778,140, forward strand.
TGACACGGTTTCATCAAAATGTCACTGATTTTGACAAGGTTTATGCCAAAGTGCTTCACAAGGACCAATGTGGCTAGAAAACAAGTCAGATATTTTTAATGCTGGCATTTATTATATGTCACAGTAATATGTGAAGAAATGAGTGTATAGAGAAGAGGATAAGAGAAACTTTGATTTTTCTCATAGATGTGAGTGTTCCCTTGACCCTAAAGGCAAATTTTTAATATTTTAAAAATTCCTTAAAAAAAAAAAAAATCTCAAAACTGTGGATAAAATTTGTAGACATTGTCCCAAGGAAGCTACATGAAAAATCTGAAATCATTCTGACCGGTAGCTTCATGATGACAAAGACGACACCGGACGCAGTGCCTTTGCAATAGCTTATGTCCGGTGAGCAAAAAAGGGAATAACCTGAAATGTCTTAAGAGAAGTCTGTTTAATTTTAACATTATTCCGCCTGTTATTAAATGTTTTGTCTATGTGTAGATCCACTGTGATCTGTACGCTGTAATGAACGTGTGAATTATAAACTGAAGCGGAATATTGTTAAAATGGCACTTATTTTTTTGAAGACATTTCAAGTTGTTCATGTTATTTAGATTTGTAAGGAAACACTCTCATAATGCAATTTTACTTTTTTCACTATTATTATTTTACAGGTCCAACCCAGTTCAGCTTGTATTAGGCTAAATTTGGCCCCTAAACTTAAATGAGTTTGACACACCAGGCCTATAGCCTTAATCCTTCTTTCCCCTTCACACTGCATTGAATAAATTATCACATGTTTTCAAGTACTGATGGGCAACATGGACAGAAAATAAATGATAGATTTTCTTTAACATTTTAGACACTTCTAGACAAAAGATTGTAATTTATTTTAATCAAAGGAAACCGAATCAATTTAATTATTAGTTTGTAAAAAAGGGGGTCAGAGTTGATCAATTATGCTTCTTCTGACTCCTTTTCGAGCGCTGGAAAGTTTTATTTGGCTGTTGTATGATTCTATGTGCTCGAAATAAAACTAAAATAACAAATTTTCCTGTGTGTGCACTCACAGCAGAACACGATTCTATAGTAGTTTTCAGTAAGCATCCACTAAAGAGACAGAAACTGATTGACTGGTTTGGCCAATCAACCTGCACCGATATGACACGTTAGCAATGATGTCGGTATCAGCAGAACCTGACTATTATGGTCATATCTGTACTATCAGGCCTCTCAACAAGAATGACTGATTTTGAGTGAAAAAATCAAAGATCAAACATTGCACTATGATTTCCCAGATTTTTACTGTAGTTCAGACATTCACTTCCACCTTGAGTTGACAATAAATGCTTTTTTTTTTTTTTTTTAATTCGCTTATTTAAATATGTATTACTATGACTCAGACATTTCAATTGTACTCCAGTTCCTAATAAAGTCAGGCACTCATGATTTTCAGGGATGCGAGTTTTATTTTCATGGGTTGATATTGGCTGATAACTCTTAACTGCCATCAGATTCTTTCTGCTCCAAACTTCTATTATATGGGCCTGATGAAAAATCTACAAAACAGCACCTCATTTAAAAGTTTATTTGAATAACTAAAGACCAAATAAATGACTGTCTGAATGAATGAATAAATAAATCACCACTTTTAAGCAATGACTTGGCTAATATATTCAGAATTATTATTTTTCAGGAAGGAAAAAAAGTGGAGGTTTCAATCTCAATTTTATGTAGTTTTAAGATTAATCTAAAATTTCATTTGATACATTTCTCAGCCCTGTTTTAACCCATTATGACCCAGTGCTACTTTTGTGGCAGTTCCCATTTGATTTTTTCCTCTAAATTTACCCCTTCTGAAGTGATGCATCACCATTTATTGCAATATTATCCTCTGTATTTTTGCATCATTTCAGTGAAAATCAGGTATTTTCCTGTATCTAATTTACTGACCGTGTAGATGTTAATAGAAGTTCAGGTTGAAGTTGAGGGTTATTGCATCAGAAACAGATGAAATTTAAGAAAAAGGCGATTTTTTTTCCCAATAAAATCCATTATGAACTGAACAGAAAACAAGCATCTCCATCCACGGTCACTGATCTAACTTCATGGGTTTTACTGATGAAACAATGTTGTAGAAGATGACAGTGTTTCCACGGTAACTACGGAGCCTCTGAATGTCCAAATGGGTCATATCTAATGACCATGAAAAGATGACCAACTGTATTTTACATGTACAGACAGGATTAGTGGATCAACAGGTATTAAACAGTTTCAATCGGTAGAAGACTTTGGACGCTGGTGGATGTTTGGGTCTTTATGGGTAAAACCAATCTTAAAATAGATTCAGTTTGATGGACTTAATGTGTTCTTCTGAGTTTCAATCTCACACAAAAACTCCAAAATAACAAAGCAGGAACAGGTTTTTGGAGTGTTTTATCAGCCTCAGGTCTTTTTGGGAAGGATCCCAAACAAAAGCTTGGCTCACATTTGGTTTGTGATATTTCAAGCTGAACTGCAGAAGCATCTGTGCAAAGCCAGTTCCAGGTCTCTCCAGAGCTTCTCAGTTGGGTTCAGGTCTTGACGGAATTCTCCTGAAGCCATTCATTCATTTTCTCAATGTGTTGGGTAATGTTTCCATTGTCGTGTAAACCTTCACTGTGTGGGCTTCACTTGGGACAGATCTACGTTTTCTAGTATCCATCTTCTGTCTAACTTGGGACTAACCTTCTGGTCTCGGGTACAGAATCACCCCCTACACTATCATGTTTAACTGGAGGGATAGAATTAATGAGTTGATGCTGAGTGCTTTGTTTCCTTCACAAACACTGTTAGGAAATGTAGCTACATGGTCAAGCCTCTGTTTATCAGACCAGAGGATATTTCTTCTCATGTTGTGCTGTTCAGCGGCCTTTTGGCAAACTCACAACAGACTGCCAAGTGCCTTTAGGAATGGAGCTGCCTCCGTTTGTCTACTATACAATAAAACCATCGGTCACTTTGAAAGAGTCTTTGGTGTTATACACAATAAGGAAATACTTCAAAACTTGTTTTCACTTTGTCATTGTGAAGTGTTGTTGACGTGATTAGGAAAAAGTTGGAAGCAAAACCTGACAGGGTTTCAAAGATATGGGGTGTCAAATATTCGACTGTCCCCCCAAAGGCTCCAATCTGGCCTGTGGGATAAATTTATGAAATGCAAAAATTACACTGAGGATATTAACAATTAATGTTGTCACATTCATGTTAGTACAGGTTCCACATACAGACCAATAGGCGTGTTTCTGCTACTGGAACTTCTGGGCCATTTTAAAGGAACTTCACGGTATGCACGTCTCCACTGACAGGGCCATTTCCAGGGCCGTTTTCAGGAACCCGAGTACCTGCTCGAGGGTAGGCACTCGAGAACAGCCCAGTAGAGTGGGCAGTACTAGTGGCTAACTCCCGCAGATTGGTTGTTGCAAATGATATCAGCAGATTGCGACAAAGTACCTCCAAGTTTAAGAGTAGTTGCTGGAGGAATTTCACAACACAATGAAGCAGAAGACAACTACTCTTATTCGATGAAAGAACAGCAAAGAAGATAAGAAGAAATGGAGAAGAAAAGCAAAGACAAGTGCAATAACCAGAAGGTGCAGGTGTTGTTGGCATACTACGCCAACGAAGAAGTAGACGGATGTGATATGATGTGATATGATGATGTCGTCGCAAGTTTCTTACGGGGCCATTACTGTAATGGAGACATGACGCCTGAGAGGACCAGGCCAACTCGCAGCCCGGTCAAAAGTACCTTCTCCCTAAAAAGTCCCAGGACCAGTGTAGTGGAAACACGTCTAATATGAACTGAAGTGGGTCAGACTAGTAAAATAATAACATAACTCCAACTCCTTTCTCTTTGCTTTGGTGTAAAAGTGTCCATACCTGAAAACCCTCGGGACCTTATCATTGAGTGCCTGCTGCCGCCAAAGTTTTTGCACATAGGGACAGACAGACAATGAATAGATGATAATACCCTGCAGTGAGGGCCGAGGGTAAAAAGTAAAATCACATGAAAATGTTTACATTTACAAACTATCCTTCCTCAAAAAATGTGAATAATCTTAACACACAAACTGGGATTTCTTGAGAGAAATAAGTACAGTTTTAACAATATTCTGCCTGTTATTAAATGTTTTGTGTATGCGTAGATCCACTGTGATCTGCAAGTTGTAATGCACATGTGAAAACGATAAAGTGAGGCAGAATATTGTTGAAATTTCACATTTTTTCTTACAAAATTTCAGGTTGTTGATGTTATTCATTTTTATTTTTTTGAGTGTTTATGGATGGAAGTTTATGGATGTAAACACTTTCACTGTATAATTGGAGTGTTTTTGGTCCATTAGAGATCAAACTGGACTGTATGTGGCCCCTGAACTCCTGAACTTTGACGCCCATGGTCTAAACTTTATGCACTGTAAGCTGTTGTTGGTTATTTCAGTTTTCATGAGGCCTCCATTTAATGATCAGAAGGGAAATTATCCTGTTTATGTAAAATAAAGGGGGAGATGAATCTGACCTGTCTGAACTGGCCTTCTGAAACACCATCCCTGTAGAAGATTATTCTGGTGGGCTTGTAGCGGGTCGACTTGTAAAACTGGATGAGCAGTTCCCTCACCATGGAGGCCAGGTCCTGAATAACCTCTTGTCGTGGCCTCTGTACCCGCACAGTGGCGCAGTACCTGCTGGGGTGGGCGTCCATACTGCCGACCACCTGGAATACAGAAGGGGCAAGAAAGTGAAGAAAGATGACAAACTGTTGGGTTTCACAACTAACTGTCTTGGTCCAGACTGTCAGGCTTTTCATTCAGAGCAGATGCCCCTCCCAATAATGTGAACCCCAAACCAATGAGAACAAATGAACAAAACATTAAAAAACACAAACATCTTAGTTGGGACTTTTAGGTGTAAAAAGATCCTTGGATATTGAACATCCAAATATAATACAGGGTGTCCATAAAGTCTCTTCACAATAAAAAAAAAAAGTATTACAAAAGTAAGTGATGAGATACATTCGTCAGATTTGTTCTATGTACTGTGTTAATCACAGTTTTTAGTCACATTGTGGTTCATGTGCAATTGAATCATTGGTCCATTTGTCTTCAATGAGATAGATCAATTTCTACAAATGTTGACCTTTGACCTTTTGGCTGAATACGTGTCACGAAAACTGGATGAGCTTCAACCAACCATTACTTTCCAGGTACACCACCACATTGGGGACTGCATGTTGGTGGGTTCCTAAGTCTAACATTTACACACCAGGGGATTGGATTTCTTTCTATGGGGTTACATTAAAGATATCATGTATTGATCAAAGATACGAGACATCAGTGGCCTGAAGTAAAAGATCACTGATGTCACTGATGAGTCTATGATACAGCCAACATGGAAACAGATCCAGTATCATCTGGTTGGAGTCCATGTAAATAACAGTGTCCATATAGAGGTGGATTAAATAAGGAGAAAAAAACTTCAACATCGACTTTTCATTTTATAATAATCTCCACACATTTGTCTATTCATTTGCTTTAGTAATACATGTGTTAAATTGTGAAGAGACTTTATAGACACCTTGTATAATAAACTAATAGATGAGGTGAAAAAAATAAAGACACTTACTGCTGCAATTGAAGGCTTCTTCCCATCTCCAGCAGGCGGATGTGTAACATCTGCTCCCAAGAAGATAACTGGCTGCTGAAACACTGATGGGCTGCACCAAATCAATGACATCAAAACATGTCACAGTTGTCTCCATGGCATACAACAATTATATTTTTTGTTGTGGTTCTGAATACACTTTAATGAACAAAAACAATATAAGTGTCTGACTGACCGTTGGTGAGGAACCAGGATGTTGTTGATGCCTCCCAGCTTGACGTTGATCTTGAGGCAGAGGTTGGAAAGGGTCTGAGGCGACGTCTTCACCACGTTCTTCACTTGAACACACTGTGTGGCCATGCCAAGGAGGGTGTCTCCCACACGCTTCACCTCCGCTATGAGGGATTAAAACAGAGAAACAAGCTTATAGAGATTGTAAGTCAAGTAAATACATGATTTTAGTCTACAATATGGAGGACTGAAATAATTTAAATTTGAAAACCAAAGTGCTACAAGACACCTTACTCAAAAAAATAACCAATGCACAAGTAAGACTGTCTTAAAGTGTACTGGTACCGGTCATGCTTATGACATTAATTGTGCTTTGTGTATAATTTATAAGCAAGAGAGGTGCAAATTCAGTAAAATAAATAAATAAAATAAAATCAATCACCATAAATGCACCACACTGGCCCTTCTTATTCCGTGAATTACAGCTGTGGGCAGAACCTATCAGGTGCAGCCACTGACAGCCAGAAGTGATGTACACTCATTGATCATTGATTCCAGGTGAACAAGATTGAGTGGAAAGCGTGTTTGCGTTTGTTGTTTGTATAGCCGTAAGCTTTGCCTTCCACCACCGTCCTAGAGATGTGACCCAGCACTGAGTCTTATGTCCCTTGTCCACTGCATGGTACCAGCTCAAATTGACTCTATACGGTTTGTTGAGTGCCGTTGCCTTTCCACTGCCATTGGTATCATCTTGGTACGAATGAGATGGGCGTGGTCAGCGGAGTCTAAACTTTCGAGACATTGTTTTGGTACAGTAAACCGTAACGACAATAGATGACATTGAGGTGATGCTGTACTTATTGCTCGGTCTGTGGCTTTTTGTCACAGAAGAGTTGAAACGAGAATCAGAGATGGGTACAAGCGGCGAGACGAAACACGCTTGAAAGGCAAAGAGTTATGAAAGCCATACGGAAGTATGAAGCTGAAGACCCGCAGATAAGAGCTGCCAAGAGATGATGTCTGATTGTTAGCTAATGCCTTATATATAATAGATGTTGCACTGAATGGTGAGGTCTATGTGGATCGAGCTACGAGTAAAATGATCATGGCTGTCTGAAGATCTTCTCTGCTGTCACTCTTGTTGGTGTATGATGTGCACATTTAGACGCTCACACCTAGTGCACACGTGACAACACTCCCTCTAACCAATCAGTGGCCGACAGTGAAATTTCAGTACCGACTCAGCCCAGATAGAACCTTGTTGGAGGTAGTAGGGAAAAAAGTACAGTTACTAGGTACAACCCTCAGTGGAAAAGTGCTAAAACTGCGTTGAGTCGAGTCATGCTGGAAAGGTGCAGTGGAAAGGGGGCATTAGACTGGAGTCTGCTGTACAGGGTCAGTGACAAGTCCATCACAGCCCAGGTAATCAGACAAAACAATGAGCCAGCATCACTACCGGTGCTGGAACAGCCTGTGAAGGAGGCAACATGTCTCTGACCATGACAGACTGACTAAGCAGTGACTTAGTACTCCTGTGCATTTGATAAGGGGCATTGACACAAGGTACCTGATGGAACCACTAGTCTTACAGGTGATCTTTTGAAATAGCTGGCAATGAAAATTCACTACAGGTACCCTTTAAGTAAGTACTTGATTTCAGTCCACATTATGGAGGGTTAAACATATATAAACATGGAAACCAATACATAAGTGCTACAAGACAAATTACCCAAAGGACAAGAGTAAGACTGTCTTAATACAATGAGCAGTATTTCTGAATCAATACAGAAAGAATATTTCACCAGCACAGTCTTGGAATACAATCCCTAATGAGTGTCCCTGTAGGGACAATAGCACAGAGCACACAATTCAGACTGTACCGTAGACGGGGGTTTTTCCTGGCAGGATGACAATGATGAGTTGCAGTCCAGCGTACGTGTTCTTCAGGTGTCTGAACATGGGCTCCACGCTGTCAGCTCCCTGGGCGTATTTACAGAAACATGGCTGGCCTTGGATGGGCATCCCAGCATCCTTAGAGATCTTACGCAGCTGGTCTGTGAAACCCCTAAAAAAAACAAAGACACACAATGGAGCGAGTGGTGAACACTCACAAAGTTACACTGATCACTCTTATTTTCATGGGTTGATATTGGCGGTTAACTGATATACTAGCAGGCATCTCAACAAAAATGTCTGATTTTAACAGAAAAAATAGAAGATTAAACATTCCACTATGATTTCTCAGACTTTTTTACTGTCGTTCAGACATTCAATTCCACTTTGAGTTGACATTAAATATTTTTTTTAATTTACTTATTTAAATATTTATTACTATGACTTAGATGCTCATTTCAACAGTACTCCAGTTCCTAATAAAAGTCAGACACTGATGATTTTCAGTAATGCGAGCTTTATTTTCATCGGGTTGATATTACCTAATAACTCATAACTGCCATCACATTTTATCTGCTCCAAACTATCATTATATCGCTACAGCTATAGTAAAATAAATAAATAACTAAATAATCAATCAATAAAAGAAAATGAAATAAAACTTTTAAAAAATAATTTGTAATTCATGTCAAATTAACTGGAGTGCAGAAATCTGCTGGGACATGTTCTTTCATAAGGCATTCATTAAGCTCAATCTCTACGGTAAAAGCAATGACAACCCAATATCTCTTTTTTTTTTTTTTTTTAAACACCAACCCCAAGTTATTATTTTATTGAAATGTGCTGCTGTGAATTTGCATCTGTTTCAGTGTCATAAAAACTGCGGTGAGTATGTGTTTGTGCTCCTTTTCTTCAGTGGTTTTGCTTTACTGAGTATTTTACGGTCAAAACAGGTACCTCCCAAAAAGTTTCACAGTCAAAACTAAGTAAAAACACAGCAAAAAAAAAACAAAACAAAAACAAAAAAATAATAAAATAAAAGGAAAAATCACAACAACAATGCAAAATAGTAACAATGACAAGAAAAATGATGTAACGAAAAAAGCCAAAGCTATCTATTTTTATTGTGAGTCCGTCTCACTCTGCTCTGTTTTGCCCCTATTACACAGGCGACGGGGGGTGCACTGAGCATGCTCAGATGTCTATGGAAAGCACAAGGTCTATTCTATCAGCGCATTTTGAAATTTTTCCTATTGAGGAAACAGTTGAATTTTTGTGAATAATTAAATCAACTCGTACATTCAGAACACTCATCACAAACATGTCAGGGGATAAAGGGTTAAAAGAAGTTTCTTAAAAGTAAACCTAAGCAATGACTCACTTGAGAATCTCTTCCCGACACTGCCTCTGTGTGGCGAAGCAGGCGATGGCCCACATTTTAATCTCCACTCCTGTGTGGAACTGCTTCCCCCTCATGTCCCACACCCCGTGGCTGGGCGTGGCTACGGTGCGGTTCTGTAACAACATCACAGTCTCACAGCATGTACGCAGGATTATGTGGACAGACACTCACATTCATTCCATTCATCCAAAAAACACATGCTCTCGCTCACACACGTCACCCACTCATTACCAACATTATACAAGAAAAAAAAACAATTAATACAAATGTCTATACATACATTTATACAATACAAAAAAAGGAAAATCACTCCAAACAAAAAAGGTGTGCACTAACCACCTCACCAAAGAAACATTTATATTATTGCAAAGCTAATGTGATGCAGCCTATGTTATGTGCGATTCAATTATTAATTCACCTCACTTTAGTTTTATAGTGTCAAGTGATAACAAAAGTTATCTCAAGCCACTTTACATTTAGAACTTGCGTAGACCAGATGCTTACTAAGCTTCAGTATTCACCATTTTTCTTTTCTTTTAATTTAAACACTAAAAACACACAAATAATGGTGTCTTTTTTTCAGTCAAACACACATTGAAATGTAGAGTAATGAAAACGTGTCTGTTTACAATCTAAAACACAGAACATGTTAATCACTATTGTGGCTCAGTCTCAATGAGATGATTGTTTTTCTGTAACTTTTAATCATATATTATGCACATTGATACAGTGTGAACTACACGATCAAATATGAAGGATAACTTATCATAGCTTGAACAGTTTATTCACAAATCATGCACTATTTTTTTTTCTCTTTTGAATATAATGCAGAAATTCAAGGTGATTGAGGCTGAACCACAAGAAAACTGGCCAAAAAGACAGACACCATGAAGAACAAACAGAAGCCAAAGTTAGTTCCCCTTCCAGACACCAGACTGAAGGTTGAGGAAAAAGGGGGTCAGCGTGGCAGACAAACAGAGAGAATGGGCGTGATTTAAAGGAAGGTACCATAAAGTGCTCTGTGCTCACCCTGCCGCCGTATTGCAGCATTGGGGCGGGTAGCACTCGCCCCGTCACGTGGGCCATCTCGTCGCGCACCTTGAACTGGAATTCCTGCACAAAAGGGTCGGCCTCATAGTTGGCACTGCGCACCTGCAAAACGGGAGAAGAGAAAAACAGACGGTGTCACAGGAAGGTGATAATCCATTTAACACAAGTGTGTGACTTGTATTTGTTTCATCTTCTGGTTGTGTGTCAGATGCTATTGATCCTATTATTGTGCATCTGTTTCGATCGGTTTTAGGATATCTTACATGTATTCTTTTTTTGACTAGTTTCAGCATATCTTGTACTTTTATCTATAACTTTGTATAGCACTTTGGGTTGGTTTGAATGTGCTATATAAATAAACTTGACTTTGCCAACTTACTCTAACTGGTTGTGGAAGTGTTGTATACAACCAGAGTTTAGAGATGGTTCTGCATAAATTATATTTGTACTGTCATCTCAACATCAATATAATCTGTACCATAATGACTAATGCCGTACTTCACCTACTAGTGCAGTACGATATGATGCGATACACTTTATTGTCCCCTTAGGTAAATTTGTCTTGGACTCAAAGAGCGACTATTTAATAACAGAGGTACTAGACAAGGACAAAGATGCAATCACATAACCCACACATACTGCGCAAACCCATATCACACAAGACTCTCATAGTCAAAAAAAACATGCTAGCAATAAATAACAATGACAGAACAAAATACAACAAAATAAGATAAAAGATAAGAGACAACACCATGACATTTCTTTTGATTTCCATTTAGTCTTTGTTTGGTTTTGATCTCAGTTTAGTTTAAGTGAGTAGGTCATGACTGTTTATCAATTCAACTGGTCTCAGTATGATGGAAAGCATTTATTTTTGTACCATTAACACTACAAAATTAAAACAAAATCAGATCTGACCTACAATTCTGTTTGATTTTATTTTGTATTTTGCATGCTTCACTGCAGGTGTGGTTTCATTTTCATGTGTTTGAAAAATGTTTTTTTATGTTTATTTCAGTTCAACATGCATTGAAATTGCAAGCACAAAACCAACGCTAGCCTATACAATGATATAAATGGGAAAAGGCTGCATTTTAAAAAGGTCAAGTGTTATCTGGTATGACTCTGAATTCACTGACATGAACCAGGGAATTAGACCAACACTAAAAGAGCTCATTTTAGTGAATTTTTATTAACGATAATAACACTGTCACAAGATGGGTATTAGTTGTAGTTTTACTTATTATTTATTAAGATGATGATTACAGCATATTTGCTCACGGGAAAAAAAATGAGGGGAAATTGGTGACAAAAAGGTCACAGAATTCTGGGTGTTACGACAACTTGATCTATTAACATGAATAGAAGCTTTGGAAAATGTTCCCTTTAAAGGGGTCATATTTGGCTAAACCCACTTTTATTAGTCTTTGCTTCATTTGTGTATTTGGAACTGAACAGTTCATAAAATTTGAATCTGAACCCTCCAGGTGCTGTAAAGGTATCTTTATATTCCTTTTGGCAAAATTTGACTGGATTTCTACAACCTGTTTTAATTCCTGTTTAATTTGTTGTTTTACATCTAGTTGCATCACAACATTTGCACATACAAGGTCAAGACTTCTGATGAACATTTCTCCGTGTACAACACAATTGTTTTCCATCAGCAACAGTTGTAGTCCATAATGAAAATATTTCCAGACTTCGAGCCGATTACCTAAAATATTCAGTTGTTGGTTGTATTAAACACAAGCTGCTGAACAGGACAGTGAACCACCTGGAGGGGGTGAGGTCATTTGTATTTAAAGGGCCAGCGCTTAAAACAATCTTTCTGGTGTCATTATTCAAATGGGGTTGAAGATGGACCTGTGGAGTTGATTTAATGAAGAATTTAGACCAGGGATTACCAATCCTGGTCCTCGAGGGCCAGTATCCTGCATGTTTTAGATGAGTCTCTCTTCCAACACACCTGATTCAAATAATAAGCCTGATAATGACTGTCAGGTGTGCTGGAAGAGGGAAATATCTAAAACATGCAGGATATCGGCCCTCGAGGACCA
>JAQQZY010000009.1:6802557-6813332 GCA_030068375.1 Ostorhinchus rueppellii
ATTTGGAATTAGTGTGTTGGGGGGAAGAAAAACCCACCACCCCGCTAATTTGATCTCAGTGTGCAAGCACCTAAAGTTGCCCCAGGTCGTTTCCTCAACCCCCTCAAATGAAAGCCAATTGACGCCAAAACACGTCATTGGCAGACAACGTTTGGCTTTGAAATGACACCAAAACACGTCAATGGCAGTGAATGAGTTAAAATGTTTTCTTCTCTTAATGGTCAGGATATTTCAGAAATCTAAAAAGTGGTAGATTTATCTGACAACGAAAACCAAATCAACCTAGAAGACAAAAAATTATAACTATCATGGTAACAGGTCATGTGATAATCACTGCCTCAGAACATACAAATGTCAAAAATCTGATAGAGAATACTTTAGTAATCCAAGGGGGAAATTATTGTGCATTGTTGCTCCATTCAAGCGTAATAAAAAGTAGCAGAAAAAATATTTTCAATACAACAAAAAAGGAAAAAAAATACAAATAATTTAATACAAAATTATAGTCATAAATATATTCATTATCATTTTACCAAACAGCTGTTGTCTTTGCAGATTTCATCCATAAATTTAACATTAAGGACCAGCTCTCAACAAACCTTACACCTGCTCAGATCAGTACATAGTAATTACATGTGGTTTTGGTTTTGTTGTTGGTACATTACACCGATGCAGCTTTATAAACATAACTTTAACTGAATATCTGGAGACACCAAAGACATTTTAAGGGCTAAATTTCAACGGTATTAGATTTTAAACACTCACTAAATTAATACAAACACAGGTAAAGAAACTCGAAACAGGGACAAGAAGGTTAGAAAGTGTATAAACTCTTCTTACTGTCGCGCAGCCCACCTTTAATCTCCTTGGTGAAGCGAACCCTTTGCGAGTCAGTAAGAGTCTTAGGCTGCTCGTCGATGTTACGAATGTCCAAAACTTCACACATGAACTCAATTACAGGCTGGGCTTTGTAGAAGGCCGTGGCGGACACTAGAGGGAGACAGAGAGCAATGGTATGACCACAGAAAGAAGAACAAGGTCCCAATATCCACAACTTAACCCATAAAGAAACAGTGCTAATTTGGGGCAGCTCTCAAATGAAGTTTTGTCTCCATTTAACCCTCATTAAGTAATTTATCACTGTTCATTATAATATTATCTTCTATACTTGGAGTTTTTTCAGTGAAAATCATGTATTTCCCTATACTTAATTTATTGATCATAACTCAGTTGTTTTCTATCGGGCCCCCATTTGGAGGATATAAAATCTCCAGGCCCCTTCAACCCCAAAAACACTGTAACAGTGATGCAATTTTAACTTTTATTGAAAGAAACATCAATATTATAACAATACTTTTTCTTTCCCTTGAACAATTTTTTGTTCAAATGAAAATTTTTTGCTTGAACAATATAAATGAACTTAACCAGACTGCTCCCTCAGATAATATTTTTCAAAATAAAAATAGGAAATGCAGTTATCTTACAACTATGAAAATAAAGTTACTTTTTTTTAGAACAACTAACAAATTTTGGTGACAAAGATGAACATTTGAACAATATAAGTGGCTGCAGTGAGCCTGTTTACATTGCACATCTCAGAACATTAAAGTGAAAACTGCAAAAACAGAAACATTGCACAATTTTCTTTTCCAGTCCAATCCTAGTCCGTTCTCCAAACCTAAACTCTTTGTCTAGTCTAATGACAGATCACCATGACAGTAGATTGGTTTGTTGTATGTTCCTAATATAAGTCCAGGGTAGTCCAAAGCTAAAACATTAGTTCCACCTGCTACATATTCTAACCTGTAAAAAAAAACATCCAGGAGTGATCCCCTACCCCCCTACCAAGCCTTCACTCCTCCCCTCAGGGGCCCGCCCCACAGTTTGACAAAGACTACATTAACTGAACATAAACAAGGTGTCTCCATCCACTGTCACTGATCCAACTCCATGGGTTTTACTGGTGAAACAATGTTGTAGAAGATGACAGTGCTTCCACGGTAACTATGGAGCCTCTAAAAAAGGTCATATCTGATGACCACGAAAAGATAACAAATTGGATTTTACACCAATTGTGTACATGTATTGATAGGATTAGTGGATCTACAGGTATAAAACAGCTTATATCAGTAGATGGTTTTGGTCACTGGTGAATGTTTGGGTCTTTATGGGTTAAATATTAACATTTATAGAATGATTCCAGTAATGTCTGCAAGATGCAGCTAACAGAAACATAAGCTGTAGTGTTTCTTTATGATGACAGTTTCACAAAGTATTTACTTGTAAACACGTTTGTGACAGGTTGTGCTTGATGAGGCAGTGTCAAAGGAGTTCATGGCCCGACTACAAGATTTGTGTTGAATCTGTGTTCGGTGACTCACCGTCAATGTTCAGCATCATCTTCCACATGGCAGGACGCACAGATTGGTGAAAGCCAAACCAGACTTCCCTGCCCCCACCCAGTGGGTGGTAATATCCTTCAGGTGGGGAGAAAAAGGAACGGCCCACTGGGGTGTACCTAATGAACAACAAAAAGAAGGAGGAGGAAGAGGAGGAGGGGTAGATGTGAAAATGATGAATGTGCAAAGAAATACTGGATTCAAACCATGACCTCAGCCTGAGTTCATGTCCAGTAATGTTTCATGTCTCACGTGGGAGGTTTTAGAGCAAAGTCAGCCTTTACAGGAGTGAGTAAGCATTTGGAAAACAAGAAAACACACGCTAGACAAGAACAAAACTCAGACTGAAACAGAAGTATAGACCAGGAAGAGTTTGATGATGTCTTCTTTAACCATTTTCATACTTCAAAGTAGTTTATCATCATTCAGCTACAGCTTCTCCCATTTAAGACTTTTTAAAAACCTTTAAGGTGATTAATAATTCCATTTTAGAGCTAGGTCATGTTCGCACAGGTAGAAAAAGAATAACTCTCTGAGCGTTATTCTTTCCCATAATCACTGACAATAACATTAACAGAAACGATTCAAACCCAAAAACACATTAAGAAATCAAACTCGAGTTAATACAACTTATTTTAAGTATGATTAATTTTAAAGATCTGCACAATTTAAGTGATTTAGCTTTAATTTATGTGATTGTCTAAACCTTTAGATATTTTAATATGTAAATGATAAACTGAGGCATAATATTGTTAAAATTGCAGTTAATTAGCTTAAGAAATTTCAGGTTGTCCATGTTAGTCACAATTATTTAAGGGATAGTTTGTAGCGGTTAACATTTTCAGAATGTAATCTTACTTTTTTCACTTTAAAACATGAGAAACGCTTGTAGTTGTCACTATTAGTCATTATGATATTATTTTCTGGTCCTACTGTCCCACTGGAGATGATATTGGACTGCATGTGCCCCCTGAACTAAATTCTATTCAATTCAAAACACTTTATCAGTTAGGAACTTCATTTGCAGATGGAGCATCAACGCAAACACAATAGAAAAAGAAAGAAAACATAGAACCTGTCCATTCACACATGACAGATAGATGACAATCAGACATCCGATATGGCACAACAAATAAGTTAAAAGCATAATAAATTAATAACTAAAATGAGTTCTACACCTCTGTGCTGCAGTGTGTTAGTTTTACAAATCATAACAAAGCTGACGTTGACTTTCAACGAATAAATTCGATTCTACTGTTTGTAGTCTGAGTTAAACTACAGCTGTATTGGTATAACTACCAGACATACACCTTCCTCATTTTCATCTACTTTTAACTGTAACTTACCTCATAGAGGCTAGGTGGCGCATGGCGACGTCCAGGGCTTGAACTGAGTCCAGAGGGACTTGCAGCCGGCCGCTGACCAGAGTCTCCTGCAGCAGGCGCCATGACACCTTGGCCAGCCAACGGATAGACACCTTAAAGATTCGGTCCTTCCCCTCTCCAGGAATTGTCACCTCAAAATCCACCTACAGTACGAGAGGACAGTTAAAGACCAAAGCTGGAGAGGAACAAGTATAAAGATCAGGTGCCAAATCAACACTGATGACCAACATATAAACAGATCACTGAAACCTGATATGGACAGAATTATGTTAAATGCAACCACATCATTTCAATAAGTAAATACATTTGTTTTTTTTAAAGTAAAACATACATTGAAAGACAAGTCAATAATGTGTTTTATTTTAATTTGTAATTAACTACCCTCACACAGAACTGTGACTACACCAAATTTCACTTAGAGTTCAACTTTAATCAACTGGTTGGAACAGTGTTTGTTTAATCAGTTTATATAATATTTATAAATGGTACGTGATGACACTAGGCTTTTCTTATTAGACGTTCTTATCTGTTCTTTTGTTCTTCTGAGCTCATGAAACATCATTAGTCACAGTCTAAATACTGTTCCATTTAAAACTTCATGCAAACCTACATCGGATGGCATTCCTGGATGCCGTTTTTATCTCCTTGCTTAAACCAAGGATGCACTGGTTGATGATTTGTGTAGAGTTGGCTGACAAATATCCCAGGATGCATTTCATCGTACTCTTGAAGGCAATGGCTGCTTCTGTGACAACTTAATTCAGAAATGTTTTCTTGAATAGAGGATTGTCACCAGATGATGTGATACAGTGTCAGAACCAAGGTTATTATCGTTGATGAAAACTAACAAAATGGTGAAAACTACAATTAAGAAAATATTTTCATTGATTAAAATAAATTTTTTTAAAAAACTATAACTAAAAGAAGAAAACAATAACTAACTGAAACTGTATGGTGTGCTTCTAAAACTAAAACATATAAAAAAATTATGGATAAAATCCCCTTAGGTTTTGTCTTTGTCAATGTCGGATTGATATGAAATCTATTTATTTTGCACAAATAATTTTGGTTGGCGGCACCATGCGACACTTCATGGTCTGACACTTCTCATCATTTGTCATTTAGAGTTGGGTTCTCATCCCCACTCTACCTGGTAAAATGGAGACTAAAGCTGGGAGAAAGCAGCGGAGTCCTGTGTGGGATTTGTTTGAATATGATGGGGAGGAAGTTACAAGCTATGAAAAAAACTACACATTGAGAAAAAAGGAAACTAATTAAAACTAGCAAATCTGCCCTAAAAACTAATAAAAACTAACTTAATTAGAGAAAAAAAAAAGTCCAAGCTAAATAAAATTAAACTATAATAAAAAATCCAAAACTATTTTAACCTTGGTTGGAACATGTGTGACAGGTAGAATAGCAAGAAAATCCATCTTTATTATCATATGAGAATTAATGACATTTCTTTATCCAGTTTTTATGAATATAAAAAAATTGTATGAAAATATAAATGACAAGTAAATAGTACAAATGTATTGAAATCACATCACGTGAAATATTGTAGTGGATTGTGGAAATACATTAGGGAGCTGATGGTGGAAATACAGCAGAGCCATGGAGGAAAGTTCACAAGCACCAACAGTTCCAATTACAATTATAAATATAATATATATAATATAATAAAAATATTCTTATGAAGTATGTTCTCTGGGACCATTCTTACCAAGACCAGTCGGACATGCAAACTTGATATTGAGAAATGCCTACTGTCATGAGGTCTATTGCAGTCAACAGCCTTAGCTCCTTCTTACCAAGTCTCGCTGATATTATCCAGTTTAGATTTTGCATAAGCTGAGACCAACATAACATGATCATCTGCTCATGTCACTCATAACACACTCCCTTATTGGAGGCATTATTTCACGAACCAGTGAGGCACAAATAACAGAGTTTGATCATGTGACAGAACCTTTGATATTCACTACTTGCTTTTGTGGTGGTTTAATGCATTAAAGACAAAAAATCTCAAACCCTTTACCAAACTATTTTTTTTTTGCTATTACTAAATAAAACTAGGCAATAGGGCCAGCTCTAAATTTCATTTCCCTCGACACTGTTATAGATGATTTACCATTTTAATCAACAAATTGAACACTGCACATGATTCAAAACACTCTGTCTTTAGTAAAACAATATTTCATATACAGCTGGAGAAGGACACTCGCATTTTGAACTTTTGCTGGGCAATAACAAAATCTCAAGAGGGAGCATTTCTATTTAGCAACTTAGGCGTTTTTCAAGAGTTCCAGCAAGGAAAACCTCAACAAATCCAAATAATTCAATATAATGCCCAGCCTTATGATTCAATGTCTGTCACTGGTACATATAACTATCATTTCATCACCAAGGTGTAGTTACTACCAAATATTCAGTATTGCTATTTTCTAATAATTATTAGATCGTGAAAGAGTAACAGAGGTTTTACCTGGTCATACGGTATATCTGCACATATTTCTATTTTATATTTTATTAATGTGTCTGTATTTTCTCATGTTATTAGTTGCAATGTACTGTCAGTGGCAGAGACCACCTGCAATTGCATTGTACAACCTGTGTAATGACAATAAAGCCTATTCTATTCTATTCTATTCTATTCTATTCTATTCTATTCAGTTCTAGTTGTTTAAAATGTTATGACTTGTAGGACCTGGTGATACAGTCAAAACCATGAATTACTGCAAATGTAACTTGTTTATAACAGTAATGGTACTGTGAATGCAATAATGAACTCTACTGCACTACAAAACTGATCATTTTCCTCTTATATAATGAAAATCTACACAAACTATTCCTGTCTACACATACCTTGAAACAACATAATTTCTACTTGAGCAGTGACATTACATCTCATAAAAGCTACAAATGTGAAGGCAGGGGTATTTCTCTCTGTTAGTGTAAATTACTGAATGTTTGTGCTTTAAGATTTCCCCAGATCCTGTGAACTGCACAAAAGGAATTTCTTCATAAAAATCTGTGACATCAACAACCAGGAGGCCCAGGTGAGCTGGGATAGAATGACCCTGAAGTTGGAAAGCACCTAAAAAGCAAACAATATTGATCCCTGAGGAGAAACTCGCTGGCGATAAAGGTGTAGTGTAACGGTGAAACCCAAAACGGCTGCCAATGCGTACCTTCTCACTCCCGATAGGAAGTGCTAGCACCGTGTAGATGTTCTTCTTGCCATCGTACACCGGCTTCCTGTCGCCAAAGAGCTGTGGTTTGAAGTGTTGCACCATGTATTCCACCACCTCCCTGTGAGAGAAGACAAAAAGGGAAACACAGGGACGATATTGCGTTAATGCAAGCACAAAAGGGATGAAGCTCGGCCAATTAAAGCGGTTGGCTGATCGGGATCCTTTGTGAGTCATGATTGAGGGAATATCGATCAAACGGGCCCAGCTGCTGGACGCAATATAGCTCATGGTCAAGGGAGGGGGGAGACGAGGACAAAAAATAGCGAGGGCTGTGGGCGTGGACGGGGGACACCTTTCAATGCGAGGTGCCTTGGCCTTCATATGAGGCTGGGGGGCGAGGAGTCTTTCTGAAAGGGAGAGGTCAAAGGTCCTGACCTCTGCATGCCTTCTTGGGCTCTTTGTCACAAATCTTCTAAGTAAAAACGACTGAAGCAGAAAGACTGTTTCGATGTGGTAGAAATGTAATGTTTCCAATCCGGCTCCTCATGTTTAGTTAGAGACACAAGATCAGAGGATTTCTACATTTAGTTGCTTATATGCTCATTTACTAATCGAAGAACACTTGAGGGCTCTTGCTTAGGTGTTCTGAGGGTAAAGCTCATCTTTCTACTGAGAGCCTTGAAGAACTAGATATGACATGAAAATGCTTATGTTAAGAGGAAATCATTAATCTTGATGAAACATTCAATGCAGGTAAAAACATAATAAAATGAAGGTGCAAAATAAATGCAAGAAGAAAAATCATGTGTCAAAACCATGAAACAGTTGGATTAACATAAGGTATAACAGTGCGATCGCCTTTATGAGATGTGGTCATTTACGAGCATGAAAATTCAGTTTTTTCACTGTTTATAGACTGATCACAGATACTGAAAAGAGGCTGCTGTTTTTCTATTTGTATGATTTCTGAAATAGCGCTATACATTTCAGATCTACATGACTGCTTATATTAGCCCAAAACAAAGCACAAATGTGCAGTAACAAGAGAATACTGCAGATGTGATACAGTGGGATGCTTTAAGAATTGCTCCACTGTTAAACTGTTGACAGATGAATTGTAATAGTACTGAATCATGAGACCAGTCAATATTTACGGCTCTACTGCTTTTGGATGTTTCTGCAAACAGATGTGTACAACATAAGCTCAATACTACCCCCTCAGTATTTATAGACTGTTTGAACATGTCATGTTCGTATTGATGTAATATTTTTATGGTTAAGAAAAAGATACCAGGGTTTGGTTTCATTCAGAAAAAGACTGCAGACATGAGATAAAAAGAAGTGACTTGCATGTATTTAGTAATATTTAAACCAACCTAAAGTCTTTTCCTTATCCTAAACAAAGCACTTTTACTGCCTAAACCTAAAAATGTTTAGGAGTAGGAATGCAACCTCCAAGTCCAAAACCACTTCCTGACTTTGAAGGGGGAAAAAAAGTGTTGAATCCTTCATCCTCTCAGCGCAGTTTGGCATCAATTTGCAGAAACATTTTATCCTGGCTACCGTTTGAACTTCTGCGGGAAACAATAAAACTCAAAGCTTTCTAAATTGCAGGGCTGCACTATTTGGTGTAAAAGTCAGATCGTGATTATGATGGATACCAACAACGAACGTGCAAGCATAGTGTGCCACCATTATTTTCCCAAGTTTTTTTTTTTTTTAAATCTCATTTTGAAATTTACTCACTTGGAAGATGTTCTAAAAATGCTGTTTATGTGTTAATAACATTCCCAAACATAGAGGAAAATTTGTCTGTATATATTAATATTAGATTCAACTTCATTGTTATTACATGTACAAGGAAATGAAATGCAATTTAGCATCTAGCCAGAAGTGCAATCAGTAGATACACAGTATGTGCATAATACACAGAATAGATTTTAGGATGCTATAAATATTATAGTTGGATTGATACGTTACAATATAGAGTATCAGTCTAATGAATAAAATAGACATGACAATGGGTATGTTTGAGTAGTAGAGATATAATATACACATTATGGACATATTATACAAGTGGAATATGCACACTGAGGTGATATTAACTATACAATTTAAATACTTTGAGCATATTATATGGCTGGATGACATACATATGGTTGGTGTGCAATGAATATGAAAAAGGTATTAAAAAAAAACATTCAAATCAAGTACAAAAAAAAATGTATCAACGTTCATTTTCCGTGTTTTATACAGTACACGTCTCTGTTCAGTGTCACTGAACCTAAAGTGTTACCACACACAAACACAAACTGGACCTTTAACTGGCCTTTTGTGATTATACAATTGCACAAGCTGAGAATGTGATTGCAATTCAATTAACTGTACAGCTCTAGACTAAATGACACAGTGTCGTCAGTTTGTAGTCTTTCTAAAGCTTAAATCATGAGTGAGTTTTATCTAAAGCTGTGGTCATTAGTGGGTCACAATGAGACAGGGCTATAGAACAGGATTTAAGCCAGCAATTAAAGTTCACTAACAGAGTACATTATCTATCTCTATATATCTATATAAATATAAATAATACACCTACAGTACCCCCGACACCTTCGACCACTGTGCACTGGGGTGATCAGTCCTATCTCGCTGACCTGTGTATTAACATTTGTCTGGAGGTGAAAGCAGGACAAGTCGGGATTGAAACGGAAAATGACATTCACATCTTCACTTCTACTGGATCCAATATCACAAAACATTTAGTGGTGTGTCTCCATGTCGAGTCACAGGGAGACAAGATGTTGCATTTTATTTTAAGGAAATGACTCTGAAAGAAGCCGTGACAAAAGTCATTATGACAGACAGCACGCCCTTCTGGATTTAGTAATTTATGTTCGTGCACTCTTTGCCGTCCCAATCAGAGTAATAGAACTGACAAATGATGAGATATATATGTGGAGGGGGGGGATTCTAATTTGCAGCAGATGAAGATTTTAGTTTTTAGGTCGTGGAAAATATTAATTCTCCATCTCACATGCACAGACAGCTACCCGACATACAAAGCGACACTGTTTACACTAAACAAATCATCTGCTGGAGAATAAACCTCTATTAAACATAAGCATTGAACTTGTATGATCCAATTGCCAGTGAAATGTAGGATTATTTTCATCCTTTGGCTTATTTTTCTTTCATGTCACAGAATCAAAAGGAAATTAGAACATAAAGTATGTTGTTTCTATCTGGTATTTTTCCTTGGTGCGTTGGACTTCACACTCTGCATCATGAAAAACAGCCGGGGCTAACGGGTCACTTCAGTCAGATTCGCTTTTGACTCCGCCATCTGTCTAGTGTGGTCACTAAGGCGGTGCTGCTGCAGAACACAAGACCTCCCACTGACGCTGAACAGCATCAGAAACTCCAAAATGCAGAGATACACAGACTGGCCTCACGTTGCAGCTCACTGTACACATGATTACGTGGAGATTTTTGCCGACAAACATTTTACACAAAAATCCAAAGTGTGAATGTGTACTAGAGGTTGACCGATGGTGGGAATTTTAGAGTTCGACTTAATAATGCATAATAGTGCGTGTGCAACTACAAAATACAGAATATGTCAATTTAAATCTAAATGTATATAAACACTTATAGGCAAGGCAGGGCGAGTTTATTTGTAAAGCGCATTTCAGCAACAAGGCAATTCAAGGTGCTTCACACAGAACATTGAAATACAATGACAGGGAAAACATTATAAAAGAAACATAAAAACAGCAAGAAAGAAAACAACACATAAAATC
>JAQQZY010000009.1:6832677-6843499 GCA_030068375.1 Ostorhinchus rueppellii
ATAGATAGATAGATAGATAGATAGATAGATAGATAGATAGATAGATAGATAGATAGATAGATAGATAGATAGACACATACAAACATACACACATACATAGACAGACTTCATTTTTCCCAAACTGGGAAATTACAGTGTAGCAGCATGGCACACATTTAAGAACAATATGATACTACAGCAAACATGATTAAAGAGAATTATAACATAAGAGAAAAAACTATACACTATAAATTAGAAGTATAAAAAGATCTGTGTAAAATCTGGATGATAACTGTAATGTGCTGAAAAATAACTGTAATCTGGTGAAATAGAACTGTAAGGTGCAAAACAAGTTGAAATATTCCAACCTGGAAATGTATAAAAGACATTTAAGTGGAAATGGATTTATGACCGGAGACCTCAGACAGAGGTGGGGTAATGTTTTTTCCAAAATAAATGATTTAAATAAATTATATTTTATTTTATTGAATTTTTTAAATCATTGTAAAACTGGATAATCTATGAGCAGTTTGGTCACATCCCCGCAGCTGTGGTCATGGTTAGCGTTGAAATAAAATGCTGTGTTTTCTTTCTTCAGAACCATAACAGGACTGAGCAAAAGTGGTTGGGAGCAAGAACAGACCAGGATCTTCAAGTCCAAGACCGCTAGCAAATCCAAGTGGGGTATTCTTAAGAGTTAATTCATCTTAAGAAGAACGAGCATTTTCTCAGCCCATAGAATATCTAAAAGAAACACATGTAGATGTTCATGGTTGTCAGTGGCCAGGAAGGAATGAAAAAGTGTAATCTGAAAAGTAATGAACTAGTAACCAAGATAATCTAAATAAAGCCCTCAGACAAATGGTATGAAGTGTACAAAATTTGCCTCTTAGATATAAAACAGTTACAAAATGGAAATACTCAAGAACAAATATCTGGTGTTTGTCTTATAAGTACAGAACTGAAGTTAAAGCCATCACATGCTGCCACTGAGGCCCAGTGCAAGTGCAAGAGACGAACAATACATGATGAAATGAATTATCCCTATCTAACACCCAGTAATGATATGACTTGAAATCATAAAACAATAAAGGATACAGATAGAGATAACAATACGGAATGAAAACAAATTGAAATCCCTCACTATTTAAAACTAGGATGGTAAAATTACATTATCTAGTTTTTCAGTGTTCGTATATATTAGGGCTCTAAATGTATTTCTGGTCTAAGTCCTGAGTTTCCCAAAGAGAAAACTAATGTGTTCACATTACTTGATATTTGTTCAATTTATATTGAGTCGCTTCTAATTGAATTCGGCTATTATGATCTTTGTATTTGGAACAAATTTAGAAATACAGTTCAACACATAGACGTACTTGGAAATAGTTGTCTGAAGAACTATATGTTCTGAATTAAGAGTATGACTGGTTGTTGAAGAAGAAGAAGAAGAAGAAGAAGAAGAAGAAGAAGAAGAAGAAGAAGAAGAAGAAGAAGAAGAAGAAGAAGAAGATTTGAGTTAACATTGCAATAATTTTGAAATTTTAAATTAATAATCTAATTTTATTTTTAACTGATTAAAGTACAAAAATACAAATTTTATTAACAGAACTAAAAAACGACTAACTGGAATGGCTGAGATTTTGTCACATATTCGGAGATCGTTGTGATTCGGTCCTCCAAGGATGGCGGCGCTATGGTTTAAAGTCTCACAAGAGCACTTTCGTTTCGTTTCCCTTTCAAACCTATGGGTAGAAGTTGTTGAGTGTGGTTCACTACATTAGTAGCCGTCCACTTTTTAAATTTAATGATCACGTGTAAGAAGTAGTAAGTAATAAGATTTGTTTGTTTTTAATGCGATTGCACCAAAGAAATAATTCCAGCTTCAACGTTAGACGTACGTTTAACCTATCCACATGACTGTTAAATCGACGTCCCTGTAACCGGAAGTAATTACAGCGCGGGAACGTCACTTCACTCTAATGCGGAAGTGGACGTCATCGTAAAAACTGTCAGTTGGAAGTGGTTGGGAGGTCTGTAAATGCGCTGAAATTAGATTAGTTTTAATGAATAGAGCAGCTTGTGGCTGCATAGCGCGAATGAATGAAGTCATTGTCATTAATAGTTACTCTTTTTCGACGGGTTTGGAACTATATTTGTGCTTCCTGAACCTCATATCACTTAATTCATTGCATGCCTCAGAGCCAAACTGGCAGTAAAAGGAGAAATCCATCTGGAGCTCCGTGGAAAAAAGACGCCGAAATGACGCGTTAGTACAACCGTCCGTGTAGCTTAAACAGTGATTTAGTTACTTCTCTTTTTCAGTGTGGTTTGAGTTGTCAGGCCGCCACAAATACATTTAATCAGCTGTTTTCAGGCAGAATCAAGCCAAAAAATGTCGTGGATACGGGAAGGTGAATTAAACTTCTTTCAGAAGCTGACGGCCAGTGTACTGAAGGTAAGTCTATATCTGCATCTATTTATATATGTATAACTAGTACTAAATGTATGTCTGTGTGCACAGACCTATCAGTGCTGCACGGCAAGAAATTCTTAAAGCCATTCACTCCTTAATGATAGGGGTTTCAAAGAAGGAATCTGAGTCAGTGTAAAAAAAAAATACTCACAACACAATCTGTCTGACTTGCTCATTTTGTTTATAGGATAGCCCTGTGGCCTTTAATAATAAACTTGCCTGTTTGTAATTTACAGATAAATCTCTACTCTTCATCACAGAGTGGATTTTACAGATATTAATGGCATGAGTTGATGTATCCAAACTTTATTTCCAAGGTCAAGAAGTATACTTTGTTCAGTCAGCACATTTAATATGTTGTTTCCAAAGCTTTCATAAATAAAACTAAGAAGCCACCAAGAAACATTAGTGCTTGACAAAGTTTCTTGAATGACATTAAAAGATTATTTCCGGAACATGTTTATTTTCCAGTTCAGTCCTTGTTTCTCAAGACTAGTGATGGAAATCAAGGACTTGATCCAAATTGTGTGTTCTGTTCTTTCAGAATCATATGCCTCTGAGCTTTTCAGTTTGGTTTGCTGCCAACATGTTTTTCAGACAGTTGTTCAATGCAGAACAAGGCCATCAAACTATTTATTATACACTTTGGGAGTTTACAACAAGACAGATTCATGGCAGAGAGGAAACAACAGTCCAAAGGATGGTATAATTTCAAAAAGAAAGACAGCACTAGCAATAGCAACTAGCAATGTAATTTCTGTAAAACAGACAATACGGGAATTCATTGGGGCAAGAAGTATTCAATAATGTTATTGGTGTCAATTATTATTTTATGAGTTCTCATCACTACTTTTGCATTGGTTGTCTCAGGAAGGACCTATACCAAAGCATGTGGCCTTCATTATGGATGGAAACCGTCGCTTTGCACAGAAGAACAACTTGGAACGTGAGGAAGGACATATGCAGGGCTTTAACAAGCTTGCAGAGGTGAGGCTGTGTTTAGTGTTCTAAAACCAATGTGACCATGGAAATTACTCATACTTTTCTAAAATATGAACTCCTATCCTCCCCTTAGACACTACGCTGGTGCAAACATCTGAACATACAAGAGGTAACAGTGTACGCCTTCAGCATTGAGAACTTCAAGCGCACTAAAGATGAAGTGGAAGGGTTGATGGAGCTGGCTAGACAGAAATTTGTCAGACTCTTGGAGGAAATGTGAGTATCAGATTGAAAATAATGGCCTTCTATTTGTAATGTGGGAGAAGTCACATTTTATACATCATGTGATTCATAACATGGTTAAAGTAAGGAAGAGCCAAACATTCTGCTCAGACACTGCTGTCTCTATGAGCAGCTGGCATGTTTCAGTCTTTGGTCTGTGATACTAAAAGAAAATTCAGCAAAATCCTATATAAAAAAAAAAGAAAAAGATCCCACACTCAGCTGTTGCCCAGCATTTCATTTTATTGGTCATACTAGGCCTGTACAGGTTGTTATTTTTATGAGTTAAATAAAGCTTCCAATATTTTCACAAAGTAACTGTATGTACAAATATCCTATATCATAATTTTATTTTTTTTTTTACGGCCACAGCACCATGAAGGCCTAAACACGTGCACAGATAAGAAGAGTTTATGTCACTGTAGTGTGGCACTTGACCTTCTAACCAAATTATAAGTTTATTTACGAAGCTTCAAAACGGTCCAATAGAAACGTTTTAGTGTCCCAGTTGCTAGGTTAGTGTTTATTATGGAGTTGGGGCCTGAAATGAGTATATGTCACCTCTTGTGTAAAAATTGTCATGTATAAAAATACATTTGAGAGGAGACTGTGCACACTTCAATCAGCAAAAACTTGGAAAAGCTAGGGAATTTTATGTCCTCACTCAAATGGATGTTTTTGGAATTTAGTGTATTGCAAAATATAGTAGTTTGCAATACACTGTTGATTCAACCTCTGACCTGCTTTGTCCTTGAGAGGGTTGCAGCGGCTCTGGAGCATAACCCAGCTATCTATGGGTGAAGGCAGGGTACACCCTGGACGTGTCACCAGTTCATCACAGGATTGACAAAGTACTATATACAATGCCATACATTATATGGGTGCTTCCATGAAACTGGTCCATAAAACAGGACAAATGGGCTAAAATAAAACAAGATGTAGACGAATGTTATGAAGCAAGTTTGGAAGCACTTTGGGTCTATTTTATGAATATTTACTTAGATAAAAGTAACTATATTTCAGATAAAACACATTTTTATATTATTTTTAAACAAAAATCCACATGTAACACTGTAAAAAGGACATGAAAACTATGCGCTGCTATTTTTGAATATCTTTTTATTCTCTCCTAGGTACATTTTGTGAATCAAACTAATTATGTAAGGCAGAATGTTTCACAAAAATGGTCACCGTTGCAAAATAACTTGCGATTTATGTGTTTAAATAGGCAGGTTCTGCATGTAATTCCAGTGGACACGATGGATTACACACGAAACCTGAAACAAGACTGCCAATTCACAAACAACCCACATGTCTGGATTAGAAAAACCATTAGAATCCTCAAATTTAACAGTGCCTTTATTTGGACCGCAATATAATACCATTTACAGCCATGTTTTCAAGATGCACTGACACCTAAGTAGCTTTTCATGTCCTAAATTTGGTCCTATTTTTGGCCTAACATTTTATTAATAATTAATTAATTTTAGGATGGCTCAGAGCAAGAGTATAATTGTTTTTGCATATGTCTGAGGTAATCATTAAGTACATCCTATGGGCAAATATGTCTACATTTCGCTTTTATTATTGGATCTAAAAAAGCTGGCAAAGTACCAGGTACCAAGATGTACTCAGTTTCATAGAAGCACCCATATACAATACAATGAATATACTATATGGTAATTTATTTTTCCTCTACGTTTGGAATTCTCATGGAAATGGTGTATTTGGTTGCAGAACTGAAAATGTTCCTGAGTGATTTAAAAAAAAAAAAAAAAAAAAAGACTAGTCTGTCTGGATGTATAAAATATTATAATTATTATTAATATATATATAATATTATAATAGAATAGAACAACTAGAATATGATGGGATCACACCTCAATATGTGCATGCCTATTGTATCTTTATGTCAGACACCTGCATCTGAAATGTCAAATATGGGTCATAGAGGTGTATAAGTCAGTGTATGACCTGCAGAAGGGGTTACAGTCAGCACAGACATATTTTGGGTCCAGATACATGTCTTAATGTTTTAGTGAAACCCAAAGAATATACTTCAAGCCAAATAATCTCTTCAAGTAGTAACTTAACTTGTTGTTGCTTCACAACTTCGTGATGGATTAAAGCTTCTACAGCTGCTGCATCCAGAGTTATCCACAGTGTCCACAGTTTAAAGTGTAACCAGTACAATGTCTTTCTGAGTGTTTGTAGTTGTTTTTGCATAGTGTATCTAGAGATATTTTGGAAATCAAAGGTAACGTGGACAGAATTTTTATTGTAGTATGTAGGGGGAAAATACCCATTTAACAAAGTGTCTGGTGTTATTCCTATAAAATCCTCAAAAATCAATGAATAAGCCTATCCTATTTAGAGAAAGACACTGAAAAGGTTTCAAAACCGTAGTAGACCTCTGGATTTGACCTCAAATTATGGAGGGTTAAGGTGTTGGGATAGATTAGTGTTGGTGCTATTTGAAGGTACATTTTTGGATCATTTTAATCTACCATATTTCACTTCTTACAAATAGCTTGTTATATTCGTAGTATTTGAAGCAAATATGAAAACAATCGACAATTAGAGCTTATTATATTTCCATACACTGATTAAATTAAGTATAGGTTTGCTTGTTCACAGCTTGTCAGTAGTCTTGGAAATAATTTTTCTTTCCATCAAAAGTCCTGGTAAAGTTATGAGATTTTTTTTTCTGGGGGAAACATGTTTGTGACCCATTGGCATTCTGACCCACATGAGTCAGAAGAACCTGGAGATGGAAATGGTCAGTTAGTAAATTGAAGTTGTTTAAAGGAGTGAGATCTGACTTTTTTTTTTTTTTTTTTTTAAATGGAATTCTTCGTTTTCAAACATTTCCCTAGAAGGGTCGTTATGAGCACTGGCCCTTTAAATGCACATGAGCCACTTCACACCCTGCCCCCTCCAGGTTGTTGACTGTACTTTGTCCCGTTCAGCCTCTCATGTTCATTAATACAGCTAACAACTGAACATTTTAGGTAATTAGCTCGACGTTTGCACATATTTTCAGCTTTTACTACAACCACTGCTGCTGATAAACAATTATGTCGTACTCAGAGAAATGTTTGTCAGAAGTCTTGACCTTATATGTGCAAATATCGTGACTTAACTAGTTATAGACTTAACAAATTAAGCAGAAATTAAAACAGGTTGTAGAATTCCACTCGATTTTTGCCCAAATGAATATAAAGATGGCTTTGCAGTTCCTGGAGGGTTCAAATTACAACTTTATGAACTATTAGGATTCAAATGCACAAATAAATGAACCAAACACTAATAAGTGGGTTTAGTTAAATATGACCCCTTTAGAGATCAACTTGATCACAACCCTTTGAAACACCAGTGCTATTTGTGTTTGTGAACCATACCTATTCCATTAAGCATCTTCACCAACTCAAATCTTAAATCAAAGTCTACTCAATATCTCATCAGTGCCGTCTCCCCTTCACATTCTTTACAAGCTCACTAAAGAGGCCCAGACTGTGCTCTACTGACACCTGTAGACAGCTGTGCAGTACTGCAGCTGTGAAGATGCTCAGATGATGCCAGGGTGAGGCAGCTGATAGGATTTAGGAAAGTCTGGCTTACTTTCCCTCATATTAACCTTGAATATACAGAGTCTTCAACCTAGTTAGGCCCAAAAAAGAAGTGTTGTCAGTGTAAAAATCAAATAACAGAATATACTTTAATATGTTTGCAGTAATTCTGTGCATGTATGACCAAGTATGATTACATTTCTTTACTTTAGGACTAATACTGGCCCTTAACTGATACTGAGAACTCTAACATTTGCAGTACAAATCAAAATCATGATGTCATTTTAGAGGAATTCTCAGACAAAACTTGAAATGCTTTTAAGCTAAGTGTCAAATGAAATACCATACATACCTCGAACCCCAGAACAACATGGCAGCTATACGTAGACGCCTTTGTGTGTTTGTAGGGCACATGCTGAGTTTCAGCTTTCTGACATAAATGGAACAGTGTTCTCGTTCTACTTGTTCTCCCTCGTGCATTTCTTGTTTTTCAGAAACCTCTCGTGTCTTTTCTCTAGGGACAAGCTTGAGAGCCATGGAGTGTGTATTCGAGTGCTGGGTGATCTGAACATGCTGCCACTTGACCTTCAGCAGCTTATTGCCGAATCTGTTGTCCGAACAAGGAATCACAATAAGTAAATGTTTTACCAATTTGTATTTTTATCAGTATTATGTATATGTACTGACATGTCAGGTGGTTAACCCTCAAACACCTTTACAGTTGCCTGTGGCCAAAAGCATATATTTATCTAAAATCTTTAATAACTCTAGAGCGACTAATTCTATTAAGACATTGAAATAATTCATGTAAAGTACAGTTTCTCAGCTTTTCACTGGCAGCAGATATGACCTATTTGAATGTTCAAAGGTTCTGTTGTGAACTTGGAAACGCCATCATCTTTTACAACATTGATTCACCAATAAAACCCATGTAGTTTGATAAATGGCAGAGATTATAGACACTTGTTCTTACAATCAGTTCATTGTATTGTTTGCTGAAAGTCCGTTTTTCTCAATGTGGTATCATGAATTGCTTAAATATACACACTGCTTTTAACTGGTGTGATAACTGTACACATTCTAAGCTTTCCACGTGTATGTTCAGATGATTTTATGAGATCATTCTGGTTTTTCTTCAATTTACTTTGATGTAAAAACTTTGAATTTAGTCTGAGCTTATATCAGCATCTACATGGTCAGTAAATGAAATGTAGGAAAATGTTTGATTTTCACTGTAAAATAAACTGAAACCTTTGCTTAAGAAAAGTAAGCGTAGAGAAAAATTCATTTTAGAAGCCATGACAAAAATAGTTCTAGGTCTTTAAGAGTTAAATATCTTATCCAGTACCAACTTTGAGCATCTAAGGAGTAAATCTCATGTCGCCGCAGCGTGCACACATGGCTTTGATACAATTTTAGAAACAATATTAACAGCTAACTTCATGTCATAGTGAATAGATTGATTTTTTTTTTTTTTTTAAATTGTAAAACTGCTGAGTGGAAAAATGGCCTGGTTCTAAAATGTAAAACTAAAGGGGTTAAACAGACAGCTTAATGTAAACCACATTATTATGCCATGAAATTACTTTCCCTTAAAAATATGTTGGTGGGCTAAGAAATTAAACCATTTTGTCTTGCTTATGTACTTTCTTTTGTTAGAACAAGGAAATGGTGTTGAAAAAATGTATAATTTATATTTAAATGTTAACATTTTTTGAAACCTTTGACTTCTGCAATGCTTTAATCATGTGTGACTCAACAGAGTTTATATTAGCATTAAGTCCCTCTTTCAGGTTAACAACCACAGAACTGTATTATGAATAAAAACGGTGAAGTTCCTGGATTATTAAGTGTATGCACACACACAAAAACAGTTACATGATATTTGGAGGAATTTTGATCTCAGGTTGACAATAGATATAAGTCATATACTTGACTTAAAGACACAGACAAAGGCTGTATACTGTTTATTTAGCAGCCAAAGACTAATTGGTGTCTGTGGTGATGTTTTCTTGTTTTTGCAGATGTTTCCTGAATGTGTGTTTTGCTTACACATCGAGGCATGAAATTGCCAACGCAATCAGAGAAATGGCTTGGGGAGTGGAGAAAGGCCTAATCAGACCAAGGTAAAGATAAAAACAGCTCTGAATAACAGGTTGATCTTGTCAGTATCTTACAAACGTCCATGTTACAACATGCTTAGCTTAACAGAGGGAAACCTGGGGAGTTCGCACTCTAACAAGCTGTTTGTGTCTCTGTGGTGCTCAGCGATGTTTCTGAAGCACTACTTAGCGAGTGTCTGTACACCAATAATTCCCCCAATCCTGACCTGCTCATCCGAACCTCTGGAGAGGTGCGTCTGAGTGACTTCCTTCTTTGGCAGGTGAGGAATAAAAAGGATACACATCCCTTATACCTCCATCTGAGATGTGAAATTGCACAGAGGCACATTCTCTTCTTGGATGTATGCTAATGATACAGACTAACTTGTCTTTTTATCTTCTATCCTGCAGACCTCACACTCCTGTGTAGTGTTTCAGTCTGTTCTGTGGCCCGAGTATTCGTTTTGGAACTTTTGTCAAGCTATTATCGAATATCAGTTAAATCACAGTTCCATCCAGGTAAGGCTCTTTGACAAACTGTTATTCGGTTTCCTGTCTTGTCCCCAATACAGAAGTTAAAACTCAAAAAGGGAAACAGGATCAGAATGGGCATAATAAGTCATAATAATAAAGAGACTGTGAAACCATAAGCAACATATTATGTTTTTAACTGACTGAAGTATTGGATGATCCTACCAGTTCCAGTGTGTGACGAAAACAAATGCATCACAGTCAGTGGAAAGGATTAACTCATTTTCTGATACTGTTTGAAACATTCCATGACTTGCGTATGTGATGTTTGTTAGTTTTAAAAGTTCATTTTTCAAGTCAGCAGAGTTGTAGTTTCTTCATAACTTTCTCTCCACCCAGTCTGTTCAGTCGGTTAACCTTTCTGTGCAGCTTCAACATGAACAGACTGTCGTGATTTCCACTTTTTTAGTAATGTCTTACATTGGTCTTGAAGACTGAAGTGAAATACACTGAGGGTGTTTTGGTGTTGGTGATGTTTCACCTGAGACAATAGATTTGCATTTACATTTATGCATTTGGCAGATGTTTTTTTTTCCAAGGTGACTTACAGGGAAAGATTAATAATAAAGCTCTCTCGCTCGCTCTCTTTCTCTCTTTCTCCTTTATTTGTGAGACACTTTATAACAGCCACAGTGGACCAAAGTGCTGTACAGAAGAATAAATAAAAACCAATATAAAAGAAAAAAAATACAAGAATAGAGATGCAGTTCTCTGAGGTGTTTCACCCAAATCTAAATGTTACTTTACTGCCTTGATTGACATGTAAAATTAAATGTTAGACAAAACATCATTTGTATGGTTGAAAGCACAATTCAGAGGGGTTATAAAAAAAAAAAAAAAGCTAGAAAAGCACTCAGAGAGCACAGGCCTCCGCCAAGCTTATTGTGACTCCCATCCAACAGTCGTACTTTTTTAATGTTACATATGCCCTGTCGTTGAATCAA
>JAQQZY010000009.1:6843599-6864920 GCA_030068375.1 Ostorhinchus rueppellii
CTTCCGGATCATCCTCAAAATGTAATCAGTTCTTCCTTGTGCCATTTCCAACAGTTCCTGAAAATTTCATGACAATCAACCCTCAACTTTTTGAGTTGTGTTGCTAAAAACCAAAGTCCGATGGTAACAAATGCACAGTAAAACATAACGTCCTTGGCGGAGGTAATTATGTATTTTTCATCACTGACTGCCCTTACATTTTTTTCCCCAAATAAGATCTCAGTGTCATGAAGTAAGTGCTCTAATAAGGCCTTGGAAGATTAAAGATTAAAATCTCATATTGCATTTTGAAATACAAATGTAAGAACCTATATGTGTAAAAATGTGTCAAGTTAAATGGAAAACACATTTTAAATGTAGCTTCAAATAAACTGAAATAAAATGTCAGTGTCGTCTAAAATATCAATATCGGAAACATAACGGTCAAATAGGAGAAATGTCCTAACATACATGTTGGTGAATAAAATACTAAATGTAAACATGGAACATATTCAAGATTAACCTGCTGCAGTTAAATAGCAGGTTTTAATTTTGCCCCCTATGTTTGTTTGGGGAAAAGACTATCCAGATTGTAAGATACAAACTGAGTAACAATGCAAAAATATAAATAATATGATAATATAACTCCAAAAAGAACTCCACAACATAAAAAATGTGTCTTTCAGCAAATTTAGCATCTATGATGACAACAATTTTGCAGCCGTTTACTGTATTTGTAACAGGCCTCTCACTGTTTCTATTCTCTCTCTGCTGCACCTGTTCTTTTCCTCTGACCATGCATTATCCCCTGGCTACTTGTCTACAGAAGCAAGTAGACATTTGTTGTAATAAACGCTGGGAGATGATGTGTGTACAAATACCAAATTCCCAAACACACTGCAGCGAGAGTAAGAATCCCACCTGATGTGAGGAACGTCTGGTGGTCTCGTCAACACATTCCTAGATATATTATCACTGGTCAGGAGGGTTTGTAGCCATGACACCACCCAGAAATGCCCTGGTGCTTTTGACAGGCACTCCACACCAACAGGAAGTACGCACAGGGTTGTCCAAATAGAGAAAATAATTTGCGTAAGCAGTGTTCTTTCCATCACAACGAAATATACGATGAACAGAAGAGAATATGAGCTGATGTTTCTGGGCTGTTACATGGTATAAGCGCATTGCACAGCCTTACTAATAAATGTTTTTCATAAAATGAAGATAAACTGGTCACAGGTCACCTCTACAACCTTGCTTTATGAAAAAACATGTCTGATTTCATGCATTAAATGTTGGAAATCCCCAAGATATCAATATAGATATACATTGTGTTCTCCAAAACAAATAATTTCTCATTTACTGGTTTGTATTTACAGGGTTCCTGCAGGGTCTTAAAAATTCTTAAAAGTGTTAAGTTAAGTGTTAAGGCCTTAAGTTATGTTGCCATGAACATGTTTGCTGTGTTGTGTTTAAAGGTGTCTGTAAAATGCCCAAGCTGCAAAGAAAGTAATAGTTTACCCGGTTCCACCTGTTCCAACACAATTTATATTGAATTAGGAACCAGTTTTTTGCTAACTGTGCAGCCCCTATTGAGAAATGACTCTGAACAATGGGAATCGGGGCGTTGGAGTAAATAAATATTTTCCTAAACTCTAGCAGTTTTTGCCAGTATGGCCACAAAATAGGCTGT
Source organism: Ostorhinchus rueppellii (assembly GCA_030068375.1). Taxonomy (NCBI): domain Eukaryota; kingdom Metazoa; phylum Chordata; class Actinopteri; order Kurtiformes; family Apogonidae; genus Ostorhinchus; species Ostorhinchus rueppellii. Next base: position 6,845,272 of record JAQQZY010000009.1, read on the forward strand.
GAAATGGACATTAAATCTTGTTCTAAGTCTTTAAAAGATCTTAAAAAGTCTTAATTTAACTTGTAGAACTCTGTATTTAAAGCAGTAACCTAACAACTTATTGATAAACTTTATTTCAAACATAAGCAGGAATAAAATACAAAGGTGAACAAAAGGCAAAAAGAAAGCTCACATTTAGACAGAACACTCCAGAATATCAACAGCAGCAAGCCAAACAAAAAAAGACCAAAAAAATCACATAATGTACGACTACCTCATTCTGACTCTTGAACATCACTTTATGGTCCCCTTTACAGATTGTGTTTTATGTTTTCCTTTTTAAACTGGTTTATGTTTTTGTTGTAATTCATCTGTTCCACTGTTCAATAATTCAACCCCTGTGATTAAAAGACACATCCTTTTAACAGTTGTTCTGACATAATGCATTTGTAAATGCAGTTTCCCTCTTTGATTATGTGACCAAGAACATTTTCTATATTTTATTCTCCTATGATAATTAGAATTATAATCCATGTTGTGTTTCAGAGAGCCAGAGAGCTTCATCAAGAGCGCCAGGCCTTAGCACAGCTTGAGGCAGAACGTGCATGTGTAGCACAGCAAATGCAGCACCATGGGAATGGAAAGCCCGTCGACACCCAAAGACAACAAGAAGCACTGCAGCAGTACATCGTCTGTCGGGAAGAACGGGTCCAGGACTTCTTAGAAGCACTGAAGCATAAGAGAGACTCCTTTTTTAAAGACTTATGCAGCCAAGTGAGCCATGCCTAGGAAGTCGCAGAAGGACAACCCCATGTTGAAGTGCGTTTTGACTTCTCATAAGGGCTCCTATGGGAAACACAACAGTGAACAGTAACTGGATATGTGTTCATCTTGTTGCTCATTTTGTACAAGATGAGAGGGAAATTACCTCTATGGGGCTGCAGAGTAACTGTGATTTTTACAATTGTAGGTTTTTAAAAGAGACGCGTACGTGGAAATATCTGTTCAAAATGTAGTTCAATGGTTGTGTAAACTGTGAGAAGCATGCCGTTGATTTGAACATGAGACGCAACAAGATCAAGCCAGGAATCCTGGAAATGTTTCCAAAACATTTCTCCAGATGAATAGAGATTGTTACTGTTGTACTGTTAGTGTACTATTTTTTTTTGTTCGAGCCCAAAGGAAGTGTCAAGTACTGAGTGAGATAATGAATATAACTACATTTTGACAAGCATAATAAAACAGAATAAAGTGATTACTGTGTTTCAGATGTAACAATAATGTAGGAATCTGTCCTTTTGTTCGCTTAAGGTTATGACTTTATTTGAACAGTTGCACTTGGATTCATGTACTGCTGTATATTTGTGGAATTGCAAATTATTTTATCAACCAGAAAAGTTTAATTCAGAGCTGCAAATTAAAAATGTAATACTTCTCTAATACTTGAAATGGGACCTTAATTTTAAAAACAACAGATTAAACTGTATATAACTTATCTTGTTTTAATCAAATATTTAGCAATAGGCTTGTGATAATCTAATACCCATGTCACCCATTTATAGTTAAAAAGTGTCATCCTTACTTCCAATTCGACACTAATGACTACTTTATATGGAGGGAAAAAATCAACACGGTGAGATAAATATCTTCTGCACATAAATGTCACAGGAACCATAAACATAGCGCCACCTCGCGATACTTTTCGATATTTGAGCTTGACCGTCTTCCAGACTTTTAAACTAATGGGCGGTGTCTGTAACCACGTGACACACTGTATCCAATGAGCGCCGCCGAAACACAAAACCGGTTCAAACCAGTTTCGTTCTTATATGTCAGTGTATAAACTACGAAAACATTGGTTTGCATTATACATTCGCCATTTTACACAGAGAGCAGTCGCTTGTCGTGTGTAGTCTCTCTGTACAAGGCTGTTTTTACAGTAAAATTTTTGTGAGTTTTTTTCCCTGCATTTCTAACAAGCAACATGGGCAAAGCAAAGGTAAGATATTTCTAACTGTGTGTGTGTTCAAGTCACTGCGCAAGGTTTGGCGGTGTTAAGTTGAGGGAAACGTTGAGATCTGTGAAGGATATTTGTGCATCAGAGGAACGTCATCATCACTAACAAACGTTACAGCCATGGCGGTCAGAGCGGGGACCTGTTTAGGCATCCTCCCACGCTTTTCAACACATTTTTTATTTTATTTGCCCCAGATAATGCAATGTTACACCTCCGTGAAGGTTAACCGGGACTGTTGAAGTGTATTTGACTAAATTCACGTCCTGCGCCACAGCCCTCTTAAGCAGATGAAGCTCAGCCTATTTTAATTTCAAGAAGTTGGGGGAGGGGAGGTTTTTCATGTTCTTATGTTTTTGACGTTTTGCATGCGGAAAGTCAAACTTGAACATGCATACGAATTAAAATCTGAACCCCTTCTCGGCGAGTGTGAATTAATTTGAAAAAAATGAATAAATAAAAATAAAAGTATTTATGCACACGTAAGTCATACTAGTGCCATATCAGTGTGGATTTGTTTATCTTATTTGAAGCTTAAAAGAGAACGATACGCAACTTTGATAATCGTGTTTAAAAGTGAATATTATGTCTTTAGGCGTAGGCTAATATGCATGACGGGCTTTGATAGTTAATCCCCTTTGGAGGATATTGTAGTCCTAAAATATCTTAATACCAAACAAAATCGGTATTTCTTTGGTTTTAAAAAAAGCGTTATTTTAATTTGTAGATAAACCACTATCCCTCATTTGGCTGCATTTATTTAAATTCGGTAGACGGTGATTTTTGTCTAAGCAGCGATCTTATCAGTTTGACAACAGCTGTGTGTCGGCGCGCACTGATACAAAACAAAGGAAGCTGTCAAGGCGCCAAGTCGGTGTCATGGTGACAGGACAGCCTCGATTTCGAATTCAAATCTGAGCGGGAAAAACACTAGGGCTCTGCAGATGTCATGTGTAATAAACTGTTGACTGATGTGTGTTGATGCATTATGGCCTGACAGTTATAATGTTGACATCGTAATCTAACATTTGTTTCTTTTCTTACCTTTTCAGAGTTCCGGTGGAGAGGTTGGTTAAATTAACTTGTTTGTTTACACTATCTCAAGCTCAGTTTTGTTTATGATGTTCTAGTTTTTGTCTTTTATTGTTTCCAGCTTTCTTAATGCTGTAAATACAATTCAGACAAATTATCAATCATTTGCTTTTGCATCTAATAATATTATTTAAATTGTGATTTACCCAGTTTAACTAATCGGTTTTCTCCTGTTCTAGACACGAAAATCTGTACGGTTGGCTATGGTAAGCATATTACATTTTTCCCAGCTGAAATATGAATGAATGAACATTATTGGCGTTGCACAATTTACAATAAAATATAAGTATATAAGTGCAATTCCAGTGTAAGGTATAGCAAATAAATAAAACAGACGGTAACAAACAGCATCTCAGCATTAAAAATCAATACATAAGAGGAATAAAGTAATTTGTAAAAACAATGTATTGAACAGTCCAAGAGTTACAGGATTAGCAGTTCTGTTATTATACAGCACTCAGGTGTTTTACTGGAGTAATATGGATCAAGACTATGTATTTTCGGTTTTAGTTGATTGGTTTTGCTATATACAGTTTTGATATGTCTTCTCTTTTTTTTCTTTTGTAGAAACCTCAGAAACCATTAGGGGAAATCAAGACCAGAAAACCGTCAGCAAAGGTATGAAACTGACTTCTTGTAATGTTTGAATTCCAACAGTACACAGCAGTACACTGTGTGCTAAATATTAAAGTCATGCAAAATCTGTAGTTAGTGGAGAGGGAAAAAAAATAGCTCCCCTAGTCAAAGGCAAGTTTTATTCTATTTATGTGTTGTGCAGTAATTGTATACTAGTGGGATTGCTCTAATCTGTTGATGATTGTCATCGTGTTTTTTTAGAGGGCACCCAAAAAGAAGGCCAAGCCAGCGGAAAATGGGAACAGCAAGGCCGAGGTTTGCATTGTATTTTAGTAATCATCATAGAAAGGAATCCACTTTCATATTTACCAAACTCATTTGTTTTCTTTCCACAGGAGCCAAAGGCCGAAGCCACTGAAGCCAAATGAATAGCAACTGATGTGCTCACTCTGTGTACTTGGTGATTGTACAGTTTTAAAATAAGTATTTTTTACCAAGTTTTATATTATACATGTCATTTATAGGTTGGTTTTGGGCTTGCACTTGATGTAACAAAAGTTGTCGTCACAGTCATATCAATTTTATATCCATTTAAAAACGATTACCGTCCATATCCTGTAGATGTGGCGTCTTAGCGGTCAAGTTTGTTTTTCTTTTTAACTGCTGACTGATATTTTCCAACAAGTTGGATTTTTAGGCTAATATTAAACACTACATGGCAGCTAAAGCACATGTTAAAATTTTAGGAAGAATAGGAATTTTGCTTTTATCTATTTTATTGTCTGAATGAAAAAAAAGGCTTACCAAATGTAATGACGTACTATATTTTGACCTGAGTTTTAGTCAATGGAAATGCCACATAAAATGTCTTTTTGAAACCTGTATTTGGTCGAAACTTTGATATCCCAAAAAAAAAATGAAGTGATCTTGCTTGTCTGAAGTAATCTGTTAAATTATGTTGTATTAGGAGAAAAGTAAACTCTTGCTTCAATGGTTGATCTTAATGTTCTCGAATAAAACCTTTCAAAATGTCTTCTCTGTATTTTTTTCTTGATAATAAGACTGCTTCTTGGTATAAAGCTACATATATCTTAGTCATACTTGTGTCCTTTATAAGTTAATACAGACCATCCTGTGATAATCATTTATGTATGGTCTTAGTGAACAGTTGTAAATGCAACAACACAATACTTGTCTCAACACTGGAGAAATTAAGTGAGTTCTGTTTTATGACAGCATGTATGTATAGTAGTCAATTTTCATATAAGGAGGAAGTCCAGTCAGAATTCTGCCTTTTATTGAGAAAATTGTATTTTTGTCATTTTTAATACAGCTGATTTCATAAAATCTGCAAAAGATCTCATGTCAGGTTTTGTCATTCACATTTATACACAAGAAAACCCTGATGAATTTACAAATCACGTGTATGGTAAACGGTGACTTCACTACTTACAACTATGTTCTTGGTATGATTTGCATGGACATATTTAATGCACTTAGTGTTTCAAAATAAAGCCTCTGTGAACCTGCTGATTAATCCACTTGTAAAGCCTGTGCTCCTTCCTGTCTAATACTCAACTGAACCTGTGTGTTTGGATGCCTTATCACCGGCAGGGGGCAGTGTCTCATCAGTACACAGACAGGAGACATGTCTGGAGTGTCCAGTGGGGGTCTCCCTCTGCTTTGGTTTCCCCAGCCTGGGAAAGTCGGTCAAATATGACGCGTATTGTTTTGAAACTAGTAGGCGTGTTTAGTCAGTGTGTGTGTATGACGCACGTTTCAGTGTAGTTTTTAATAAGGATTTGTATTAGAAGTAACTGTTATGTAAAATAGTGAAACATTACAACACTGTTCATGTGTGCCTGAGTACATAATATATTGTATGTATTTCTCACCACATTATTAGTTTACAAAGAATAAAGGGAAAAAACCCCCATAAAGACACAAAACATCTACTGATCTAAACTGTTTAATATTTGTTGATCCATTGATCCTAGCAATACATGTAAATAATTGGTGTAAAATGCATGTCGTCTTTTCATGGTCGTCTGATATGACCCATTTGGATGTTCAGAGGCTTTATGGTTACCATGGAAACACTGTCATCTTCTACAACACTGATTCACCAGTGAAACCCATGGAATTTGATGGCGACACTTGGTTTATGTTCAGTTACTGTCTTTGCTGGAAGTCAATTTTTTTTTTTTAGTTTTCTCAGTTTCAGATATAATAAGCCTCAACTTTTATCTGAGCTTTTATGAACTTCTATTGTACATTAAATGAAAAAAAAAAATCCTTGATTTCACTGAAAATCCACAAAATACCATTTATTTCAATAAATGATCAGAAATCAGTTACGAAAAGTGAAATAGAAAGAAAAAAAATCTGTTTTTATGGGTTAAAATTTATTATAATAATTATTTTTTTATATTTATGCAAGTTATCAGAGGTGATAGATTCTGGTTAACACATAATTATACTGGTGTAAATAATTGGAATAAACTCCTGATTCAACTTCTTTACTGTAGTAATATGAAGGAAAAAATACACTGCAAATAAAAAAAAAACCAAAAAAACAAAAAGTATGTAGAGCAGGGGTATTCAAATCTGGTCCTCGAGGGCTGGTATCCTGCATGTTTTAGATATTTCCCTCTTCCATCACACCTGCTTCAATTAATGATCAGCTCATCACCAAGCTCTGCAGAAGCCTGATAATGATGCAATGGCTTCCAGGTGTGATGGAAGAGGGAAATATCTAAAACATGCTGGATACCGGCCCTCGAAGACCGGATTTGAATACTCCTGATGTAGAGTTTGTAGAACATTTCCGTTGTTTCTGTGTAAAACAATCCACTTGTCTTTCATTTCATTTTTTCCCTTTTTGTTACATGTTTTTCATCATTTGTATTGTTATATATCATGTCTTTTTCCTGTTATGCATTGTTTTTTATCATATCATATTTTGCATGTCATCTCTTTCAAATATAAAGTCAAACAAAATTATTTAACTGTAAGTATCGAGCATTAGAGTATATATTTGTCCAGATGAGGAATCTTATTATTGTTATTAATTATTTAAGGAGAAAGGGTGGGAGTTTATAAGTTATACTTCTTCCTCCTTTTCAAATATGTATGTTATGTCTTATGTTTAAATGTTTCTTTATTTTTCTTTGTTTTGGACACTCATTCAAAATAAATACTTCAATCTTCTTGCATCTTTTGAATAGTTTTTGTCTTGTTGCTATCATGTTTTTTCTAACATCTTTTAAAAGATATGTTTTATATCTGTTATGCTGTTTGTATTTTGCTACTTCTTAAACAGTTTTCCATTTACAGTAGTTACATCTTTCATGTTCTTTTCACCTTACTGCATGTGTTACATACTTTCCATCTTGTATGTATTTCAATGCATCTTGTGCTGATGTTTTTGCCTTATGTTACATATTTGACACCATCTTTGTCTTATTGCATCTTTTACTTCATTTTCATCTTACATTAAATCAAATATGTTCATCGAGGATTTGCATTATGACAAAAGAATCAGTAACAAGAAAAACACATGTAGCATCTCCACTTAATATTCCTGAATGATCTTATACTTAAGACACGGTTAAAACTTTGTCAGAGAACTGAACAAGTCGGTGGGTTTAGTCTTACAATGTTAACGCACAAAAATGTACTTTTTTGCTGTTCATACAGATCTCTGAATGTAGGCTGAGCCACTCATTTACTGTCTTAACTTGTTTATCTTGACGTCTACCAAACACAAACACTAAGGTTTACTATAGGTACAGTCTCTGTCATTTTATCTTTATCGTTTACTTATTTATTTATTGTGTTGGTCCAGTCAGGGTGGGAGACGGGATGGGAGGGGGGGTTGTGAACATGTTCACAGAGGTAAAAGGAAAATCTTCTGTAATTATACTGTTGTGTACATGCGCACAGAGGTAGAAAAGGGAAAAAAAGGAAAATCGTCTGTAACTGTAGTGTTATCATTGATGTTATTCCTGATTTTTCAATAAAAAAAAGAGAACTGAACAACTTAAATTCATCAAGTCAATTCCACAATTTCACACTCTCATTGTCTTATCATTGTATTGTTTCATTGACTGTTTTTATAAAGATATTGAGCAGAGCTGCGACTCTTTTGGTCAGGTGTTGTGCCAGAGTGCATATCCTCCCTAAGAATTGCTTCCCCTGGCTGTGGGAGCATAAGTTTGACTTTATCTCATGATTATGACTTTTTATTGCATAATTTAAACATTTCAATTCCATAATTACGACTTTATCTCATAATTATGACCTTTCATTTTTTTCAGTGGTGGAAAGTTTCAAAGTCACTGAAAAAAAAGAATCCCCATGGTAAATCAAAATTAGGAGATAAAAAGACAAAATTGTGCTCGCAGCCAGGGGGAACAATTCTGAGCAGGGATACGCATCTCGGCACTGCATCTGTTCGGCCCTTAACAGCTGTCAAAGTTTCTCATGTGGCCCCAAAAGAAACTGAAATGTCCTGTGATAGAGGATGGTGTCCACTCAACACACTTTACTCCACTGTACATATACTGTATTTCATACATGGGTTCGCTGTTACGTCTCTTCACGGGGGTCTGACTTTGAGGGAGTTGAGTTTTTGGGGTGAAAGGTGAAACCGTGTGAGGTAGTTTATGTGGGAGGGTGCGCGTACAGAAAGGGGGGGGGGCGGCTCACAACCGTGGATGTTGTGGTAGTGATAACCTACATATTAGCTAAGCGGGTCAAAGTTGAAGGTAGAAGCGGCCGCAGACAAACATAAAACCATAAACGTGTATCTTCACATAGCGGATGAATGTAAATAGAAGACTGATGAAGATAAAGCTGATAAAGCTGAATAAAATATAAAGCGTGCGCATTCAGTCATGTTTAAGGTAGCCAATTTTATGCTAGGCTACATCTATTCTCTCTACTGTACTGAATGTGTCGTTGGACATAATTCCCATTGTTTTCACTCTAACACGATTTAAAATGTCGTTCTAACATCCTGGTTATTATCAAATTCGCTTTTTCCATTTAATTTAGGCCTTACTTTTGTCTTCAACACACCGGTTTTTCCTCTGTGTTTGGTCAGGTGTCATGTAGAACTCAACATGTAAAAATTCATTTTGTACAAATTGTTCCAACACGAATCGCACGTGCGCGGCATCGTTGGACGAGTTCATTCTGCCGCAGACGTGGGGGTCTATGTGCGGGAACATACACTGAGGAATGGCTTGTGTGTACCGCTGCATGGCTGTGGAGGTGCCCCACCCCCCTGCCTACCATCATATAGACCATGTCCTCCTCCCGGCTTCCTATAAAGACCTGAACGTGGACGCACTGTACTATCTTATCCATCCCAAACTGCGGTTCCACGTCCCCCCCAAAACTGCCCAAACCCGGACAGGTGAGTCCCCGTCTTTCTACTTTTTCAACTAAAAAAAGTGAAAAGGCGTGACTTTTTGGGACCAAGTGCCCAAAGCTTGTTGCGGCAACTGTTTAATACAGAAGTGTCCCGTTGTTTCACCGGCCAACAGTTAGTTTTCAGTTGTGTGTCAGCTTTAACTGTTAAATGTAAAATGTGGAAGAACTTAATTTGAAACCGTCTTCATACCGAACATGCCTCCAGTTAATACATTTTGTCATTTCAAACTACGGGAATGTCTGTGTTTTGTGCGTGTGTGTGTGTGTGTTTTTTTTTTTTTTTTTTTTCTCCCCGTGTAATTACTTGATAAAACAGATATTCTGATCCCATATAGGGGTGGAAATGCTATCGAAGCTTGTTTTCTGAAATCAATCGCAGTTTTACTATTACATAAGTTAATTTAATACATTTATTTTTTTTCTCTCCCTCTCTCTGTGTGTGTTGTAAAGCTGCCGAAATTTCACTCTGCATGGTTTGGATTGACCCAAGCCTTTATAATTAAAACCACTGGATCCCTTTTTTTTTGTTCTATGAATATAATTTATAGTTATTCACGCAGATTAGATTAAATAACCAATTCAGCTTAATTTGGGTGGAAGTTGCGCTCCAGACCCCCCCTCATTTTTGCATTGTGCACATCTTAGTAATGTCATAATGGTTAATGGATACCCTTTTAGGTCCATCCGCAAATATTCTTGTGTATGTTTGACATTTTGTATATGTGTAGAGCTTGCCAGTACTTGTCGAACCTATATATGGAGTTCAGTGTGCAGGGCATATCAGCTGTACACTGTGTACCCAGACACTATAGGACGTAAACGCGCTGTCCCCTTTGCTCTCGAGGTAATTTTTATGCTCTGTTATTAGTAGTTCCAGCTGAACATATTTAAGTTAATGCAGTTTAAGTATTTGACTCTAAACTGATTTGGATGAACATTTAGCATTTTGATGTGCATTTGGGTGTTTAAGGAGAACTGTCTGATCTTTGTCTTTGCACACGCATTTGGTGGCCAGCTGTCTTTTTGTTTTTATAGTAAGAGCAGTGTGGAGTCTTTTCTTTGTGTGTGTGTGTTTTTAACTCTTTTTATAATTTGATTTGCACTGAGACGGCAACTTGGGTGGAGACTTTTTTATTTTTTTTTATTTTTTTTTTTAAACTATAAGTGGTAAACACTTTGACTATAATTAGGTGGTGATGGTTGTAGCTCATTTTCACTCGCAAAGCTTATCTTGAATGGACATTTGTAGATTTCTTTGTTGCAGAATGTTCATGCTAATGTCTTGACACCTGGGGGGGCACAACACAGAGATGGCCACTTGAGTCTAAGCTTGAGTAGACTGAGGGAAGGGGGCGCCGTTTGCACTTTTTTTTTTCTTCCCCTTTTGTTGAATTTGTATAGAACAAATCACAGCAATGAATTGTCTGTTGCATGGCTGGACAACAGTAAGTGTCTGCAAATATGTTGTAGATTTATATCCTTGGATCTTGAGAGAATTAAAAATGAAGTTGTATGAGTGTAATCATGACTGCCAGTGAATGCATGTGCACTGACGAGTCCTTCTTGATTTGGGCTTGTAGCATACCATAACCACCCTGATAAGTCAGAGTAGCAGCAGACACTGCTGTGGACATGTTCTATTGATGAATCAGAAGGATGAGACTGCATACAGGTCTAGACGCTTGGTCATATTGCTGTTACTGTTTTGCTTGATAGGCTTTTGCTCTGTGTGCAGTTTAGTAGCAGTACCTCCGTATCGTACAGTCTTTATCCACACATGGTTACAGGAGATCCCCTTGTCCAGGCTGATGGAGGAGGGGGGGGGCACAGTGCTGCAGCAGTCAGCTGTGAAAAGAGTAGGCGGAACCAAGAAGGAGTAAAATAGTGTTGCAGTATTTTCATTGGCTGTTGGAGTAGAGTACACGGTGTACCCAATGAAGTCATTAAATGTATAGGAGCCGGAGCCAATGTGGAGTGCATGATGACCAATGGCCTTCAGGTTGTTTGTCTTTACTTTTCAATAGTGTTTTCTTTTAATAAATTTATAATTGTATATGCTAGATTTCTACACATCAAATTTGTTGGCCTCCCCTGCCAAAAAAAAAACTAATGTATTATGAGCTTAGACTTCAGTTTCTTACTGTTTGTCAGCCTCACCATACCTTGTTGACATGCAGCAGGTGTCTTAACATGGTCACAACAAATGCATTAATAGAAAACGCCCTCCTCTGCTATGAGCCTCAGATGAACCTGAATACCTCACATGTGATTCATTTGGACTCGGGCCGAAATATGTAAAGTAAACCACTCCTAAAGACATTGACTAAGCAGCTGCTCACTCCACACACCTTTGTAAATGCACTTAAACGGCACCTGGAATCATGTAGAGACCCAAACGGCTAATGGTGACTATACTGACTCGAAGACTACGGGAATCTTTACCAGATTTGTATACAGTAGAGTAGGCTTTTTCACTTCAGATGGCAGCCAACAAAATGGCACAAATGTCAGATTATTAGTGTTTGGCCTGAAATGCAACACCAGGTCACACTCTTCCATTACACAGGCACAGTCACAGCAAGCGATACCTGAGCTGTGAACAAGCAGGAACAAACCACGTGTGTCCTATATGCTATAGTCAACTGTGGCTGCAGCAGGTCAGAACATCCCAGCTAGCAAAACATGTTATTCCTGCTGCATGTACATTTTTTTTAAATTTGTAAGATGCCTTTTTATTTATATCTTCAACATGCACAGAAAAAAACTGTAGTCAAAAACTCAAACCTTATCATATTGCAGTAAGTTTTAATGCTTTGCAGCGGTGGAAAAGTTGACTAATCAATAAAACGCCTAATTGAATAGAATGCCGCGTTGGAACACCATTATGTATGAAGCGCTGCAGAAAGATGTGCAACTGTGAAAGGGTTTGAAACATTATCTGGTCCTATGATTCAAGGTGTGGAGAGTACTACATGGTAGTCTTTGTGCAATACTTTTATTCCTGTAGAGTCACCGTTCACTTATTTTAGATGTTGAGTTTTAAATTGTTTGAACTTTAATTTAAAGTAATAAAATGCATCCCTATCATTGTATGTAGAAAAGCTGGCACCACATCATCTCACAGGCTTTTATCAGTATTGTTGGTACCATTAGATAGAATGGTGCCAAAGATGAACTGTGGCTCATTGAAGTATCATCAAGAAAGCACAGCTGCAGGTAAAAGTTACTTAACCCAGATTATTGTCCACACCTGCAGCTTTGTGAATAGTCGTGTAAATATTTGATTTAATCTTTTAATCCTGGTGCTGTAATAATGAGCTTACTCTGCACTTAATACTACTACTTTGGTTCCTGATGATTCCCGTCCCTGTGACATGGATGCAACTTGTTACAGTAGTTTTGAATGAGATTCAGACTGCATTTAATGAAGGTGTGGCTTGTGACAATCGACTCATGTTTCTGCAGCGCTTCATTTCATGAAAAATCAAACGGTGACTTAAAGTTGCTCTGAAGACTGATCCATTTGTTCAGTGAAATGGACTGTCTAACATGCAAGACAACCATGGGGAATGATTAAATGCATAACTGATTTATATGAACACGCTTTTGTCCCATAATGTCAGGTTAGAATGGATCAAAATTCTGAGCATCTGTTAAACTAACTTGTACTTTGGTTTCATATGACTCATAAGGTTGGTTATGTAATAAACTCCTCATGCTCAGATCCTTTCCTCTGCTTTCGTTCTAAAGGTATTCCTGTTTACTTAAATGATGAAACTATATTGGACAGCTTCTTGTCAGGCAGAGGGGGTGTGTTCAGGAAGGCAGCCCATTGGGAGTAATGAATTTGGACAGCGGCGTATGTGTCTGAAAGTGGGCGTGTCTCAGTAAATCCTGCAGATCTGGTTGGGTGAGAGTGAGGCGGTATAAAAAGGTGGAGCACGGGCAATGCTGGAGCTTTTTCAGTAGTTCAAGTTCAGGAGTGTCTGGCATCGGTTGAGGGTTTTCAGCGTATCGACAGGTTTTTTTGACCTCCCTTCCTCTTAGCCCCTGGAAGGTGAAGCGTTGACTTTAAAAAGCAAGCTGACTTTTGACGGAGGAACAACTTTACAGTTTGGATCACATTTCCATTTGTCGAAGGCAGTGACTCTAACCAGGTTTGCACATGTGTCTTACTTTGTAGATGTACCTCCTCCCCTTTCTGTGGAACCTGGATTGCAAATGCAGTGATCAAATCCTCACTTACAATTGCAAAATTTATCCGTTTGGGGTTTTTTTTTCCCACGTTTTTTTTTAGTTTATTCTACATCACGTAATGTGGTGTGACTCCTGTTATGGCCCTTTATTCCACATCCTTTAGCCTATACAAGTGAAGACCATCAAAGTTGGAGAAAGGACTAAAATCTTGGCATCAGCTCATGTGGTACACTTTGTTCTAAAGTCAACCACACCTGGACACCATGCTTTGACGGCCTTTGTTCACATGCCATCCTACATTTGTGCAAAATCGAAAACATGTGCAATTATCTTCTGTGACTGAAGTTGTCATTTTCTTAGCTGCAATGCTTTATGACGCAGCATGAATGGAGGCACTGTTTTTGGTCAGGATGTGTTTCAAAGATCTTAATTTAATAACTGTGGGGGTTTTGGGGGCGCTCAGTGAAAACTGGGAAACAAAGAGGAACAGCGCCAAGTCGGTCAAACCTAAAGAAATTCCAGCTGTGAAATGTATAGAAGTAGTTCATGTTCCAGGCTGCCTCTTCATGCCGACTTGTTATGTATTCAGCGAAAATGGTTCGCTTCAGGCAAAAGATGTTGTTCTGCTTGCATTGATCAGATGGTGGTTCTGTTCATTTCCAGTCCAGCAGAATTGGAGGGTTCTCTTCCTGTTCTGTCTTTTAGCAGATGTGGTCAGAATTTGACAGGACGGTCTGTTTTTGGTGTGTGTGTGTGTGTGTGTGTGTGTGTGTGTGTGTTTTTTTTTTTTTTAGCTTCAATGATGTGATTTTTATTACTTAATAGAAGTCGATGGAACTAATGGTTGAATTTGCTGGTGTGAATCTCTTCTTCTGCAGGTCTTCAGAGCCTCACCCGCTCTTGTCTGTCTCCACCTCCTCACAACACATCCATCACCATGATCATCAGACTGGGCAGGCTGACACCCGGATACTTCCGCCTCCTCCAGGTACAGAACCCCAGCACATTCTGACCCATTACTAGACCGAAAACTTTAATTTGGTTGTAGTAAAACAATGTTTGTGGCATAAATACTCATGATGATGGCGAGTGACGGCTGCCTTGTCACATTATCTCTAATCTCCACCACCCACTAACCATCTGTGACTGCAGAGTTTAAAATCTCACTGCAGTCATTCTCTAAAAGCTTCACAAGCCTTCCGACTTGTATTGTCCCGAACAAATTGTTTAAGTTCAAAGCAACATGGACTCGGGACCCTTTTTATTTAAGGGGCCCATTGCTGAGTCGGCCCTTCAGTTGTCTTTCATCACTAATTTAATTAACATTGACACTAATCGTTTCCCCACTTTGCTTTGTTCATATAACCGTATCTATAATCCATGCAGCAGAAGTGACCCGCCATATGTCTGCACCATTGTGTCAAAGTTTGTGTTCACATGTCTACACTAATTTGAAGATAAAGCTCTTCTCGCATGGCTTTACATTAACTCAAAAGCGCAACAGACCGGAGAAAAGTGACTGGATGTTACATAAGCTCTGGAAAAAGAGTTTAATAGACCTGTCCATTTTAAAGCCCCAGGAGCAAATTTTTAGTATTAATGAAAATCCACAGAAACATTTATGTATAGTTCACCCATTACTGCATTTTTATTCCTGTTTTATCCACTATGTAATGTAAAAATCAAACCATAATTATCTATTTTTTTTTTTTTTTTTTTAGAAATGTTAGATTTTAATTCATGCTCTGACAATGTAGAAACAAGTCTCATGCTCTGTTAAAAGTCTATCCCACCGTTGTCCTACCAATAGCCTACAAGTATACACTGTTTAAGTGGGCAGGGATGGTCTATCCACACTCGCATTCCTGATCTGGGGCTCCAGGCCCTATAGGATAACCGCAACATGGTCTGTTTGATCAGCTGCTGGATCAACTGTACAAACTAAGGGCTCATGTACGTGGTTAAGCCTGTAGTGTGTCAGGGGTATCATCACTGTAGTAAAACCTGTGAAATAAAATGTCAGTAACCCATCTATATGTAATTATTGAAACAAAACTTAATCAACTTTAAAAATTGCTTACATTCCCATAAATCCCAGTGTCAAAGATAACAAATACTTGCAGCAAATTCTACAGTGCAGTAAACTAATAAAATGTAGAATCTACAGGCGAACTGAGACGGTGGAAATGGTTCATGGTGTTTTGAGATTAAAATGGCTTTGCACAATTGACTGTTTAATCTAAATGAACAGTCTTTTGTCCTACCTGGAAATGAGTAAAGCTTAAACTGCATAAAAACTAAAGCACAACCAGTCTGTCTTCAAAGACTGAGTCATAAACCAAACAGATTCAATAACCAAAAGTTAAATTGAATGAAACTGCTAGAACTCTTGTCGCATCTTGGTTTTGTGGGACAGTGTGTTCCCCTTCTTGCTAAATCTGTACCCCTTTAAATGTTTAATCACTGCTCTTACTTGGGTCACCTGACAGAACTAAAGTACTTTGTCATTTAGTTTGCGTGAGGTTGCAGCTGCTGACATTTTCAGATCGTATCTTCCACTATTTGCTATCCTCTGACCTTTCTCCTATCTGTTTTCTTTCTCTCTCTTTGCAGAGGCAAGTTGCTGGTGAGGTGCAGACCCAACCACAGGACCGTTCTGTCAACCAGATAGCCATGATGCTGGCCATCATGGGCCTGAGCTTCTCCTACTATAGTGCCAAACAGATGACTGCAAAGGTTCAGGCCGAGCCAGCGCCCTGAACAGGACCTGGGCGACTCTGACCTTTTTGAAGATGATTGAGCCAATGAGAAGTGAAGGAAGCAGGCGCAGATACCAATGGTGTCACAGGACTGTTCTTTTTCTCTCCTCCGTTATAATCACACTCAAGATGCTGAAATTCTGGGACTCCTCACTCGCCATTCAGGGCTGCTGCTAGTGTTTTCTGGACTCTTCTAGTCAGGACCCTGAGGGATTTGTGGGGGGTTGGGATCTGGTTGGGGTGGGTGGTCGAAACCAGCATTCATTTGGGTCTGACTATTAGATGTTACAAAGGTCCATGCTTGCAAGACTCCATCAATACTGTTCTGATCTATAAAGGGGGAAAAAACCTGAAATTACTGAACTTTGCCAAAGCGAGACTAGGATTCCATGATCGGAACAGTAATGCCTTTAAGGGAAGGCAGTCTGCAATGAGATGTACCTTGTAACAAAGTGATATCAGGCCCAGACAATGGTTTAATGGGAAGAATTCTGAGCTTTTTTTTTTTTGTATTAAGTTGGGAAACATTGCAGAGCCTTGAACAGGGGCATTGCGTCACTAATCTGTATATTCCTGTGAAATGTGTCAGTCAATATTTCCACAGTACTGCTGCAATATTTAAAGACTACAGTACATCTGTAAAGGGACTTGAAGAAACTCACTAACTCTTTTTTACCTTAAGCGTTTTGTTTTCTTGTCTGTAATTTCACTTTTTTCCGTTGAATATTAAAGTCCTGCTATGTGTGGCTACATGGTTAGCACCCTGGATGAAAACCCTTCTGATAATGCAAACATTTAACTTTAGTCAACATTGCATGGGTGTGCTGACTTTTAATCAAATGTTTTTACTGATGAATGAATGTAACTTTTGTTTTTGTAATGATTGAATAAAGCTGTGAATATGATGTACAGATGTAGTTTTTGAGATACTCGACGCTAACACTGGTTAATCCACTGATTTTGATATAATCACGGAAGTGCGTTTGAAACGTCCTGAAGGCTGACACTGCAGACGGTGGTGCTTCCTGTAGCAGAGAATCTGTGGTGTCGTGGACACGCAACAGGAAGTGGTTGGACTGCTGCACACATTTTGTCTTTAAGTGAGACAGCAGTTTTTGAATCCTCCTAGTGTGCAAATGCAACACCAAATTTATTTTTTTTTTTGAACAATTGCAGGGTTGTCGGTATGAGTTCTGACTTCTTGGAATGTGGTGCTCATGCGTTTACTGCATTCAAGCATCGTTGGATTTTTAAGTGTAGAATGAAGGATTGAAAGTTGGGACGTTCTGGTAGTAAAATCTGTCTTGTAACTTATGTGTGTTGTAAAATGTAAGGTGTGTTCAGTGGGACAGATATTAAAATGCTTTCAGGGGGTTTATGATGAAGCCTTGATGGAACATTAACAGACCAGTGTTGCGTTTAGTTGGCAAGTGACTTTTATTTTCCAAGCTACCAAGATGTTACTGTATAGATCGCAGAAACATTCTGCTTGCTTCATAGATTTAGTTTCTAAGTTGCACAGTTTTCATTTGTTTTGTTGTTCGATTATTCCCAGAGTCCCTTGCTGCTCAAACAGGTTTGAGGCAGATTCGCTGCGTCCCTCTTCTGTTTTCGGGTGTGGAGCTCAAACTGTTTGCTTATTCACTGGCTGATGTGATGCTCCCTGACAGGCTGAAACCTCGTTGGGAACCACGTGCCCCCTCTGCCCATGTTGTAAGCTCCTCCCCTAGCCCCTCCCCTACTCGCACATCACTGGGCAGAAATCTCACTACAGCATCACGGCAATGTTAGCTCAGGACACAACTCTTAACGAAGGGCGCCCATTGGTTAACTTGGCTACGCGTCACCGCAATCGGCCTGATTCTGAACCGCAGAGGTAGGGGGGGGTGGAAAAGGTCAGTGGTGGGGAATGTGGATGGGAGGATGATTATTTTGGGCAGTGGGGGTGTTCTGTTGCCTAAATTGAACTTTATACATCCTACCATTGTTTCATAAAAGAACAGGATTACCCAGAAAGGCCTTAACAGTCCTGAGTGGTTCGGTGGATCCTCGTTTAGGCCTCTATTTGTTTTGTCGAAACAATTATTCAGGAACGAATAGTATTCAGAGCTGCAGGTGTGATCAGGAGGTGTAGCTCAGATCAATGTCACTTTAAATTTGAATGGTCTGTCAGACCAACTTTGTACATATAAAATCTCTGTACTGTATGAAATAGTCTCTGAATGAAGCTTGTGCAATGTTAGATAATGACTTTTTAATGTGGAAAAGTGATAAGGAAATGTCTTGGAATTCAATTCATATGGAAATGCATTAGAGACTTGTTAGTAATACCAATGGTACCTTTTATATTGAAGGAAAATGTACTGTATCTGTCCATCTAAGTGGGGGGTGAAGTCATTCCCTCTTTTATTTGTTGCCAAATATTTAAAATAAAAAAATAAACCAAGTCTTTGCAGTGTTTTTATTGTGCATTTATTCAGGTTGGTTACAGATATAGTAGAATAGAAATGAGTTCAGAATCTACATGAGACGTGACATCTGATAGCACATTCAGGTACATAGTAACTAATTTATCCTCCTAGTATATTAGTGATTCATTAGTCATTATACAACACCTCCAAGTTCTACATATGTTAGTACAGTTTGTTCATGAACATCCTAATTATAGCTTTATTGATGGTGAGGAAGTTGTTCATGAATGACATTTTCTCAGTATGGGTCTGAAAGATTAAGACCTCTTAACCCATAAAGACCCAAACATCCACCAAAAACCAAAAAGCATCAAATGATCTAAACTCTTCATCTACAAATTATATCAATCCATGTAAATAATTGATGTAAAATACAGTTTGTCATCTGTTCATGGTCATCAGATATGACCCATTTGGACATTCATTCCAGTTACCATGGAAACACCGTCATCTTCAACAACACTGATTCACAAGTAAAACTCATAGAGTTGGATCAATGACAGTGGATGGAAACACTGGGTTTATGTTCAGTTCATGATATATTTCACTGAAAAGTCACAGTTTCTTTAGTTTTTTCTGTTTTGACATAATGACTTTTCACTTTACTCTGAGTTATTATGAACAATTACATGAGCAGTCAATTAAACATAGGAAAATAGATGGTTTTCTTTAGAAAGAAATCCAGAATTCAGAGCATAGTATTATAATACATGGTGATAAATCACTTAAGAAAAGTTACATAGAGAGAAAAATTCATTAAAATTCTGACATGAAAGTCACATTGGGTCCTTATGGGTTAATAAACATGATGTATTTTTTGACATCATAAATAGAGTATGATCTGCAACTTTGTGCCTGCTTTTAGTTTGCAGTCTATTCCATCCTTGGAAAAAGTAATTTGTTGTAAATTCCATTTTAATACCAAAGGTGGCTCGTATAATACACTGTTGTCACTGTAGAGGAGCAGAAGAGGTAACAAAGAACTCAATTATGTAAATAAGGATTTTGTGGTAAAAAAAAAAAAGAAAAAGAAAAAAATCCAGACTTTCCCTGGTTGAGATCAATAAAGTCTATCTATCTATCTATCTATCTATCTATCTATCTATCTATCTATCTATCTAT
>JAQQZY010000009.1:6940824-6952912 GCA_030068375.1 Ostorhinchus rueppellii
AGTAGCTGGGATAGGCTCCATGTGACGCCCGTGACCCTAGTGAGGATAAAGCGGGTATAGAAGATGAATGAATGAATAATATTTTCACATAGTTATTTATTTATGATTATAGAATAGAATAGAATAGAATAGAATAGAATAGAATAGCCACTTTATTGTCACACAGAACATCCACAACTTGGGATGGGAATCGGTAAGAATTTGACGATTCCGATTCCATTGTCGATTCTCATTGGGTGAGGGAATAAAAGAGTGGAAACAGGTATATTTGCATTACTGGCCTTTTATATTTCCACATCTACAGAAAAAATATAACATACAGTTTGTACAAACAATAACAACAGGTGATGCAAGACCCGTTTTTTTTTTTGTTTTTTGTTTTTTTTTAGCCTCATTATCATGAGGCTAAAGTGTTACCAGATAGCACAAACGCCCCAGACAGTGTCCATCTGATCAACAGTTGCCAGTTGAAGTGATACAGAGCCTGAGGAGCAGATGGGGAATTAGTCCAGTCTTTTCTGTTTGTCGCTGCTCAGGCCACACAGCCAACCCCCACCCCAGCCTCCACCCCCTCTACATCTACCCTGAAGGTTACAGTCTCAGTCTGAACTCTGTCTGTCGCTGTGGAGTCAACATTAATCTGCAGAGAAGAGAAGCCTTTTACCTCTGCTTCAGGCCAGTATGTCTAAAAACTAAATACCAAAAGGAAATTAATTTATTTAAAGGCCCAGTGTGTACGATTTAGGGGGATCTAATCACAGACGTATAATATAATAGTTTATCAGTGTATGATCATCTGAAAATATGAATTTGTGTGTTTTCCTCCTGTAAAATACATAAATGACATATTTTTGCCTTAAGTTGTATCATTTTGTCCCATTCCATCTTCATCTGCCTCCACCTCTGCAGGACGACAAGTTATCTTTTTCCTTGTTGTTTAACCAGTGACCTCGCAGCGCATGTGTATTTCAAATTACTGTAACACTTTGCTATTTTGTGCAATTTTAGTCCTTCAAACTACCCCTGAAAGCAGTGAAATGGGGCTTTCTGATGCTGATACTCAAGGCCACTTCCCTATCCAAACCAACAGAAATGAGTGCACAGACAAAAGACAGTTTTTGGGAAGGAAAGAGTGCCTTCTATGCCACAAAAGCACACCTTGGATGTGTGATGTGTGTCATGTGGGTCTGTGTCTTCAGCTGGACAGGAATTGTTTCAGAAACTACCACTGCTAAAATAAAAAAAACAAAAAAACGCCTGGTTATTGACAAATAGAACAGCCTGGAACATGGACTCAGAAAGCTCCAGAAATGTCAAACCTTCTGAGTTGTTGTAAAATAGTTTGAATTAGATTTTTGCAATCTCAGAAATGTTCAATGTGCACTTTTCAAGAATTTATAAAAAGAAATTTGAAAAAAAATTCAATTCCGTTTTTGTCCTTTTCTTCTTATAACACAGTTTTAGGTATTTAATGACATAAGAATGGTAAATACTTGACAGATTTGGAAAGTTCTACTTCTCCTGGAAAAAGAGCATGCATTTACACAAAATAGACAAAAAAGACCAGGCGTTTTAATAAATATGTCTATTATTAGGGTGCTAAAACGGTTAATGTCTTAGTTTTCTCCATTAACTGGCAAACTGTTTTACATATAAAACATTATAAAATACTGAAAATGTGTTTACCTTAGTCTTTTCTCCACCTCCATGTTGTTGATGCTTCTGTTCATGATCAAGGAGATAGAAAAAGAAAGGGAGGAAGCTGGAGTTATTTGTAATAAAAAGGCTTCTTTTTGTGCCTCATCCAAACTAATGCAGATTTACTCTTACTGTAAGCGACATGGGTGTGTATGAAGGAACAGATACAAGGTCCTTCTCATAACTCTTTATAGTCAGGTCCACCACACAGTACAATTCAACTCCCCCCGTCTCTTCACTTCTCCACTCCTCTCTTTTCCACAAAACAGCATTCCTCATAACAGAACATCAACCCAACATCACTGTAAACACATATATAAACATCATACAGCAATCATGCAAGAACACATCAAAACCATGTCTGCACAACGTCATCATAAACATATTTTACCGTTACTGTGCCTATTATTACAACAGAACACTTGCTTATTGTTAGCATCTTTCATTTTCACTCTTCCATTACTATCTGCCTCTCAGCTACATGTAAACAGTGTTTTAGGCTGCAAAATTGCAAAATTACGCATGCCTTTGGGAAATGGATCATACCAGTGTTATGGATGAATCCACAGAAAGAAGAAACATCCACAACCCCAAACAGCTCTGAAAGCAACTTAAAGGAGCGCTTCCCAAACTCTTTGAGCCACTGT
The DNA here is from genome assembly GCA_030068375.1 of Ostorhinchus rueppellii. Taxonomy (NCBI): domain Eukaryota; kingdom Metazoa; phylum Chordata; class Actinopteri; order Kurtiformes; family Apogonidae; genus Ostorhinchus; species Ostorhinchus rueppellii. The sequence continues at coordinate 6,943,170 of JAQQZY010000009.1, forward strand.
ACATATTTGAGGCGGCCATGGCTCAGGTGGTAGAGAAGTTCAAATCCCAATCTGCCCTAGTCAGTCAGCTGTGTCCTTGGGCAAGACACTTCACCCTCCTTGTCCCCGGTGCCACCCACACTACAGAGGGGCTGTACGCTGAACTGGTAGCCATGGTTCTGTCAGCCTCCTCCAGGGCAGCTGTGGATACATATGTAGTTTACCACCAGACAGTGAATAAATAATGGGTCAGTAACATAAAAGCACTTTGGGTGCCCTAGAAAGGTGATTGAAATCTAATCTGTTGCTATTATTATTATATTTTATATTATGAAAATGTCACAAAAAGTATATTTATTGAGATATAATTCAAAAGTAGTCTCAATTTACTCAGTGTGAAACCTGGGCCTGTTCAGTTTGGAATGAGAAAGCTGAGGGGGGTATGTCAGCGACCCCTTGTATGGACTTACAGACTGAGGGCCGTCATATAATAGAAGCATATCCCCCGGTCCCAACCGGATCCGTGGGTCCTGTGGGTAACCTTTATCAACAGAACACACCGTATTGGGGCCGGTTCACTTTCACTTTCACTTTGCAAAGAGAAACAGAGACTGTTGTTGTAGAGTAGATCATTGGTGTATGCACTTGTACATATTTAAATCAAGTACCGAGTACAAATCAGGTGAAACTGGATGATCTGCCATAGCACACCTGATGATTTGTAATGGAACACTTCTGTGCTTACGGTTGGGAAACATTGACTTAAAGGATACCTGAAGTGAATTTTCATAGCCTGTTGTCAAGTATGTACGAGTACTGTCACTGCTCTGTCAGTCAGTCATGTTCAGAGACATGTTTCCTCCTTCACGGGCTGTTCCAGCACCAGTAGTGAAACATTAATGTAATAATAGTAGTAGTCTGATTACTTGTGATAGACTAGTCCCTGACCCTGTGCAGCAGACTCCAGTCTAAGGTGACACATTAGCATCCACTGCTGGGTTGTACCGTATCTCTGGGAAAATGGTGGAGTGTTAAGCTTACCGCTGTACAAACAACAAACGCAAACACGTGCTTTAACTCAATCTCACTCACTGATGGCTGCGTGTTTACTCGCACTCTATCACCCGGAATAAAATGTGGCATGTCACTTCTGTCCGACAATGGTTGCTCCCCATAGGTTCTGCCCCCACCTTTAATTTACATAATTAAAATGTCCAGTATGGTGCATTTCTGGTGATTGGTTTTTTGTGTGTGTTTTTTTTTTTTTTTTACTGAATTTGAGCCTCTTTCTTAACTAGAGAAGCACTCTGAGAGCGTAGACCTCCGCCAACGCAGTGTTTGTACTTTCATCCACTAGATGGCACTGAATGTACAGGTTACCACCAAAATCTAATCATCTGTAGGATACCTCATTTCTGACAATCTGTGAAAATTTCATGAAAATCCGTCCATAACTTTTTGAGTTGTCTTGCTAACAGACAAACAGACAGACAGACAAAACCCAGCAAAAACATAACCTCCTGTGTAACCTGTGTAATTCATACACAACACACTATTCATGTTGTAAACATGACCAGTACTGGAACACTTTAAGTTTCTAGCTTAATGTTTTGCTGCTAACTTTCATGACAGATTATATATTGTAAAATAAATGTACACAATCTTTTTTAAAACACAGGAAGTAAAGATCTGTTTACAAAAATATCCGTTGTAGTGTAGATGGGGCATTAGATTGTAACCTTGTAACTGCTTGATAATAATTCACTATGAACATAGTCACCAAACAGCCTCAAAAACTATAAGGTGTAATTAAAATTCTACTATTAATTGAAAAAATAGACTCACTAGCAAGAAGCTAACTATTCAGAAATACAAAACAAGCCAAAAAGTGTTGTAGGAAAAGGGAAGACGTGTTTGTTTGATTGAGCATGGTCTAAACACCTAAGGAACAAATGTGTCCTGGAGAGAAGAAAACAAAAAGCCAACATTGAAACATTGTGCTTACTTCAAACCACAAAATCTTATTTAAGACTTCACCCATAAGGACCCAGTGCTAATTTTGGGCCAGTTCTCCTTTTTAAACCTTTCTTACGTGATTTATCCCCATTTCTCCTGATATTATGCTCTGTATTTTGCATTTTTAAGTGAAAAATCCTGTGTTTTTCTACATTTAATTTACTGATAATGTAGATGTTCGTAAAAGCTTAGATTAGAGTTGAGGGTTATTATATCGAAAACAGTGAAAACGGATGAAAAAGTGACTTTTTTTGTAAAATATATCATTAACTGAATAAATCAAGTGTCTCCATTCAATGTCAATGATCCAATTCCATGGGTTTTACTGGTTAAACAATGTTGTAGAAGATGACAGTGTTTCCATGGTAACTACAGAGCCTCTGAACATCCAAATGGGTCATATCTGACGATCATGAAACAATGATAAACTGTATTTTACACCAATTATTTACATTTATTCATAGGATTAGTGGATCAACAAGTATTAAACATTGTACGTCAGTAAATTATTTTGGTCTCCAGTCGGTGTTTGGGTCTTTATGGGTTAATATTGATAAATTGAGAATGTGTTCAAGTGGTCTCACTCTTAAAATACATGAAATAGTCTCATTGTTCTGCTGGGATATCAGAGCAGACCAATGATTCAGCTTTATACCGGTTAAATTTAACTCTGTATTGGCTGGAGTATGCTGCTGAGACAAGGTTAGATATACTCTGAAGAAAAGATGAGAAATATGCTCAAAAGGAGTATGTTTTTCATTTCCTAGATGAAAGGCTTCCTTGAAATTCCCCTTTTGTAGTGTGTGCAGGATTGATCCCCAACGCATCAGATTGTGTCAGTTACAAAACATAATGGCCATTGTGCAATCCTTTATCCTTTATAAATGAAAGAGTCTCTTTTTTGCCCAAAATTTTGCAGCATGTGGATGGTAAGATGATGGGAAAACTGAAGTTGGAGGACTTTAACCCATAAAGAACCAAATATCCACCGGTGACCAAAGCGTCTACTGATCTAAACTGTTTAATACCTATTGATCTACTAATCTTATCAATACATGTAAATAATTGGTGTAAAATACAGGTTTTTTTCTCTTTTCATGGTCATCAGATATGATCCATTTGGACGTTCAGAGGTTCCATAGTTACCGTGGAAACACCGTCATCTTCTATAACGTTGATTCACCAGTAAAACCCATGGAGTTGGATCAATGGCAGTGGATGGACACACTGGGTTTATGTTCAGTTAGTTATAGCTTCACTGAAAAAGTTACTGCTTCAGTTTTCTCTGTTTTTGATACAATAACCCTCAACTTTACTCTGACGTTTTATGAAAAATGGATAAGTTCAGTGAATTAACTCCTTGACACCGATTGTCGCCAATTCGCATCAAACTCCTCCGCTCCAAAATGCAACCATAATACTATCTACTTGAAAGCAAAAACACAAGTGAAATTATTTTTTCCATAATTGGAAATAAATTCAGGTGTCAAGGGGTTAAAAGTAAGAAAATATCAGATTTTTACTGGAAAAAACAAAAAAAAAAACAATGTACAGAAGATAATATTACAATAAATGGTGATAAATCACTTCAGAAATATTAAATATAGATATATAATTTTGTCTTTTTATGGTTATCAGATATGACCCATTTGGACGTACAATAGTTACCATGGAAACACCATCGTCTTCTACAATATAGATTTGCCAGTAAAACCCATGGAGATGGATCAATGACAGTGAATGGACACACTGTTTTATGTTCAGTTTATGATATATATTGTTGAAAAAGTCATGTTTTCTTTATTTTCTCAGTTTATGATATAACAACCCTCAACTTTAATCTAAGCGTTTATTAATATCTATTTGATCAGTGAAATAGATGTGGGAAAATACATGATTTTTACTGAAAAAATGCAAAACACAGAGGATAATATTATAATAAAAGGTGATAAATCAGTTGAGAAAGCTTACATTCATATGGGAAATGGCACAAAAGTAACACTGGGTCTTTTATGGGTCACGCTGGAGGAGGAGGAGGAGGAGGAGGAGGGTGTATCTTTTTAAATGTACATTTTCCCAAACAAATATAACAGACTGTGGATGACATCAAAGCTGGCATCTAAAGCAACGCCACTTGTCATTGGTTGTAACGGGGCCATATTGTGACCATATGGTCCCAGGAGACACTGTTTAACTCTGGTTGGTGAAAACATCAAGAACCAAAATGTGAAAGAAAGTGAATGAAAAAACCATAGGGGTGCAATAAAGTAACCAATAAAGAGTGTGTTTGGTGGCGTTCAGCCTCGGAGGAATCGAGTATCGGAGTCAGAGGAGAGCCGATGGATGTTTTGGTGGATTCGATGAGGAGTGAGGGCCAGCTGTCGACCTGATGTTTCTTGTTCCCACACGACTCAGAATAGATCTGACTGTGTGATTAAGCTGCTTTCTCACTGCTGACTGGTTTCAAGTGTTTTCACATTGTGTAACACGTCACACAGTGGAGAATAAATGTGGATTCAATTCAATAAGTGCAAAAATCGTCACTATGGAGGAAAATCTCTAAGTTATTTCCACACGTTTTTTTGTTTTTTTTCATGAACTGTTGCACTCTTAAGGTTATATTCTTTTATTATCATATTTATTCATAGTATACAGAAAATATAAAACCCCATATTGAATCATTAGATTTTCTCTAATTTCTTTCTTATTTCATTCTTATTTTGGCAGATTTTTATTCTCCTGTTCACTTCATCATCTGCATCTGTTTAAAGATGTGTCATGTGGTCGGATTTATTTGGGGTTTACTTTCACAGTTTAATTACACAGTAGTCTTAGACTTGTGTTAATGCTCAGGGAACAGAGCTCTGCTCTCAAAGTAACTTATAAACACCCACAATTGGCATTTAATGAAAAGATTTAGAACTGATGTTTCATCTAATTCTAGTGCAGTGATACAAAAACAAATATGATAAGAAAACAGGAGAAGATTGCATTACTTTGAGCTGTTCATCTATTTTTTGGTGATTTGTTTTGTTTTTAGGAACAAATCAACCTTAAGTACATCAGGTGACACAATGACCTCCAACAAAATAACAAATTTAGAGTCAGAAGGGATTTTTTTCTTTATTTCTTCCAACTGTTGCTGTGATTTTGCAAATTTGGATCACGAGGAGACACAAAATGTTGAAAAACTTTAAGAACCGCAGATGTTGTGAGTCAGAACAGTGAGAGTTATGAAGGTGCTGAAGACCGTGGGTGCTGAAGTAACACAAGCAGGAACACACAAGACAAGGAGATGGAAATTAAAGACAGTTTTGAGCCAAAACAAACACACCAAGGCAGTCATTTTAGTGCCAAGGACTTTTGGGACTTTTTAAATATTTCAGATTCCAGTTACAACAAAACAAGTAGTCTGCTTTTCTCTAACAAATGCCTGACAAAGAATCAGTAAGAATGAAAAATGTCTTCAAGTGGTAATAACAACTTTTTACCTCTGCCAAGGAGGTTATGTTTTTGCCAGGGTTTGTTTGTTTGTTTGTTTGTTTGCAACATGACTCAAAAAGTTATGGGCGGACTTTGATGAATTTTGAACTTTGAATGAATTTTGGAGGCGGTCTGGATCACCGTCTGGATCCAGGAATTTTTTTTAAAGGATTCTTTATCATTGTGAGATAGGGCATGTCGGCACAGAGCTGCACATGAGGTCATTCAGCGCCACCTAGTGGAGGAAAGTACAAAGACTACCTTAAAACCAGAGCAGACATATCCTGAAAATGTCATCAAAATCCGTCCATAACTTTTTGAGTTATGTTGCTAACAAACAAACAAGCAAACCCTGGCAAAAAATAACCTCCTTAACGTAGGTAAAAAAAAGAGAAAAAAAAAGTACAAACACTACCTTGGCGGAGGTCTGAGCTCTCTGAATGCTTTAGGTCCAGCTGATTCCTACAGAACAGTCACAGCCACTGCATCTGGGATTCCATTATTATTATGGAAATATATCAAAAACAAGTGGTTCCAGGCACAACAGGCCCCGCCCCTTGTGTAATTTGAATCGATCCAGCTGATATCATCATGTCTATGCATGTGCTGACGTCAGCACATCCACTGCCTCTATATATGTGCCAAGTCTGAAGTGAATTGAAACAAAATTGATGTTTTTGTAGACATTGGAAATTTCACCCATTGTCAATGAATGAGAGGGGGGAAAAAACATGAATTCATAAAAAATTTGAACTTTGACCTACTTTCCCCAAAATATGATAACATCTATTCCTGGTCACTGAGAATACATAAACCCAATCTGGTATGAATTCAACTAGTAGTTTTGCTGCTACAGACATTTAAGAGTTTGCCCATTATAAGTAATTGGGAGAAAAAAATATTTTAAAAATGTATAAAATATTTGAACTTTGACCTACTGTCCCAAAAATATAATCACATCTGTTCTGGGTCACTGGAAATCTATAAACCCAATTCGATATGAATTCAACCAATAGTTTTGCCAATAAAGTGTTAACAAATAAACAAAACAAACTAAAAACAGTATGACAGGTAGGACCAGATTTTATTACTGTGTGTTTGTTTGGTGGAGATTATTATTATTACATTATTTCGCCCTCACATGGCCAGACTGGAGTAAATCCTGCTAATCTACAGCGCTAATATGACAAAACAAACACACAGGAGGATTTGTTGCTTCCAGCTTTGCTAAATTCTCGACCACACACCGTCACCAGTTGACTCTACAGTTTCTCCCAGTGCTTTTACCCCCACCTGTACCCCGACATCTACCACCACCTCCACCTCCATCTGAACCCCACACCCTCCAGCCTGAACCCCTTTAGCTCCCTCTTCTGTTTTAACACATTTGTCTTCACTTCTCTATTCTACATGACAGTCTTCTCCAAAATGCAGTTATTTTTTCCCAAAATGGGAATGAAACACATGCCAGTAAAGGTTTAGTGTCTTATTGATCACAGTAGGTACAGTATCTGACAGATATTCCTACAGTCGTTGTCAGCATGTGTTTCTTTAGCTACAGTGGATTTAAGAACACGAAGTTAGAACCCACAGAACCAATGAAATGGTCATTTCATCATTATAGTATTTGAAAAGTGTGTTAACTATCGTTAGCCTCATAGCGTAATTGCCTCAATCATGTTTTTTTTTCTAGTCGTTACCAATGATAAAAAAAGTAGCAGTATTACAAAAGTAAAGTTACGCAGATTTCGCAAAAAATACGACTTGCGTTATGTGGTTTACTATATCTTGATAGCTTTAACGTTGACGTATTGATCCAAATTATAAAATTACTACCAACTTTATAATCAGTTAAAGTAGTTTACCAACATAAAATTAACTGCTTCTATGAGAAGCAAAGGCTTTTGTTCTACAAAAAATAATTAAGAATATAATCATGATAATATTACTGTTTTATGATGACTGCGATACACTGCAGTACAAATCACCCAATAATGTGTTTCTGCGCTGCATGGCTGATCAAGTCATCTGTCAGAAGTCAAGTTGAGTTGGGTGAGTATGAAGTCAAAGTCAAGTTGAGACCTTCATCTGTGTCTAAAATCCTAAAAATATTGACTTAGACTAAGCCATGTGACTTATGTCCAACATCACTGCTGACCTTAACCCTAACCCTAAAGAGTGGGCCTTTGAAGAGCATGTCTACTGGCTGAACCTCATGTCATACTTATATGATGAGAAGACAATTAAACAACTCTATCTACAAATAAAATCACTGTTCCAAAGTCTCAGGCTAACGTTAGGTTTATTGGTTTAGTTTTAATGACCACACAGATGCATTTCTCAGTCTCCGTGTTTAGAGCCAATCTGGATATATGTGAAGTTTGTACAGCAGTATAAACAAAAGTTAAAAACAGGATTTATTTAGCAGAGAGGTAGTATTCAATGTGACTAACCTTAAACCTAAACCTAAACTTAAACCTAACCTTAAACCTAACTTTAAACCTAACCTTAAACGTAACTTTAAACCTTACCCAAACCTAAACTTAAACCTAACCTTAAACCTAAGCCTAATTCTAACCCTTACCCTAATTTTAAACCTAACACTAAACCTAACCTTTAATCTAAACCTTATACCTAACCCTCAACGTAAACCTAACTTTTAACCTAACCCTAACTCTAACCTTAACGCTAAACCTAAACCTAACCTTAAACCTAACTCTAAACATGACCCTAATCCAAAACCTAACCACTAATCATGTGGCATTTCACGGAGCATGAACATACACACAGGAGACTTATCATGCAAAATAAAGATAACACACCAAATAAAAGTGTCATGCATATTTACACAATTCATGATATCACGTTGGTTCAGAATATGAGATTTATGGCATTTATTTTCTAATATTTTCAACCAGGCTCATTCAACACATGTAAGATGTTTCTAACTGTTGTGCTGCTTCTTGTCGTGGGGTCAGAGGTCACACTAGATAATGACTTTAACCTTTACAACGCACTTAGTTCATTTTTTGTGAGTCTTAAGGCTGTGCACATGCTCCCTTGTATCTGAAGAAAAGAAAATGAGAAATAATCATGTACGGTCATTTCAACCCTGTACAAACAACAAAGATAAAGGTGACCTTTGACCTTTGCACTGAACTATTGATACTAAACATTTACATCAGTCATGAGTACATCAGTTTTCAGTGTCAGCAGCATAAATCATTATGATAAATTAAGTCTGAAATAAGGTATAAAAACACCAGCGTGTCAAATCAGTGTTGTTGATGCAAAATAAAAATAATTAATAACTTTCCTGAAATACAGTAAAACTAAGGCAACAAGCTTTTATAAAATGAACAGAGATTTGAGTGAAAGCATAAGGAGTAAAAGACCGGATGGCTCAGCAGGTATTAAACAGTTTCGATCAGTCGGTGGTTTTGGGCTGGGGCTGTTTTTATGGGTTAAGTACATTCACAGCTACTTTAGTTTCCGTGGTATAGTATTCATTTATTCTCACTCCTCTTTCACAAGGTAACACATGCAGCACCTTAATCACCTGTAGGAACAGACCCAAACACTGTTCAGTATTCAGTTTCAGCTCAGCCTGGCAGTCCATCCCAGACCTTGTTCTACAATGAGGGTCAACTGACCCAGCAGCAGACTGAAAGGAAAACACACAAAACTCTGGTCTCATCTTCCTGTAAACTGTAACTGGGCTTGAACTCCAGGCCCCTGCGGCAGTCCTGCTGTTGTTCTGCAGTAGCCCCTCCTGACTTCAGTGGGTTATTTGAACAGGGTCCACGGCTCCTGGTCAGGTTTCCCACAGGGCTGAGGCTCAGCCCATCTCTCAGACCCCCTGAGAAGCAGAGGTCATGCCTGAGAGAGGAGAATGAAAAGAGCCCCCCCCCCCTGATTTATGAGCCCACGCAGCTATAGGATACCGTCAGCTCAGAGGTGGAGGCTACACCAATGCAGAATCTACTAGAGACTCCTGCCAGTGCTGCTTTTATGGTTGGACACATCAGAACCAGGACCAGAACCAGACTCAGCATCAGGATGAGAATACTTTATTAATTCCAGGGGAGGGTTTTTATTTTATGTGTTACAGCTACTCCATTTAAGTATAATAAAGAAGTAGCAGGAGACAAATGATCAATACAACAAAAAGAAAGAAATACACACACACACACACACACACACACATATATATATATATATATATATATATATATATATATATATATATAAAAGAAAGAAGGGAC
>JAQQZY010000009.1:6987072-6997291 GCA_030068375.1 Ostorhinchus rueppellii
CTTAGTTTCTAGTGACAGTTGTTTCTTTTCTATATTATGTAGCACTGACAACCTTTTCTGGACCAAGATGGCGGCAAAGTGCTCCCGCGACAAAAGCCCCGACGCCCCCTCTCGTGTTTATTTATCTCTGTGTGGTGGATGTTGGTGGTGGTTTGGGTCCCCTATCTATAAGCAATATTGCTTCCATGGGGTTCCCTTTCATGTACATCTGTTGTAAATGGCACTTGTATAATATGTTCTCTCTCTTTGTCCATGAATAAATATATCTGAACCTGAAAAAAAAGTCATTACATCGTTATCAGGCTTCTGCAGAGCTGGATGATTAGCTGATCATCAATTGATTCAGGTGTGTTGGAAGAGGGACAGATCCAAAACATGCAGGACACCGGGTCACAAGGACCGGAGTGGAGAAACACTGATTTAAGGGTTATTATATCAAAAACAGAGAAAACAAAAAAAAATTAAGAAAAAAAAAACGGATTTTTTTTCAGCAAAGATAACATTAAGCCATAAAGACCCAGTGTTACTGTTGTGTCAGTTTCCAAATGAATTTTTCTCTATTTTTAACCTTTCTTGACTGATTTATCACTATCGATTCTGATATTATCATTTGTATTATGCATTTTCAAGTACAAATCAGGTATTTTCTTATATTTAATTTACAGATCATGTAGATGTTCATAAAAACTCAGATTAAAGTTGAGGGTTATTATATAAAAAACTGAAAAAACTGAAGAAAATGTCACTTTTTTTGGGTAAAATCTATCATTAACTGAACATAAACCAAGTGTGTCCATCCACTGTCACTGATCCAACTCCATGGGTTTTACTGGTGAATTAATGCTGTAGAAGATGATAGTGTTTCCACGGTAACTACAGAGCCTCTGAATATCCATATGGGTCACATGACAAACTGTATTTTCCACCAATTATTGACACGTTTTGATAGGATTAATGAATCAGCAGGTATTAAACAGTTTAGATTGGTAGATGATTTTGCTTGACAGTGGATGTTTGGGTGTTTATGGGTTAAGAGCAACTCTATCAGTGTGAGTCCATCAGTACAATGTTATGGATAGTAGTATATTGTAGTATAATGTTCTAATTTAATCCATAAACCAGGTGCACTGTGCCAAGGCTAATAATAGTTGACTGTTACAGAGACACCTGAGCAAACCTGTCAGTCCAGGAATGTTAATCCTGCATAGTGAGACTGTGAATGAGTCAACTAATGCATCTTAAATACTGACAAGCAGCTGACACATGACTTGATGCTATGTGTGAGTGCTTGTTGTCATACTCAGTCAGTACACACTGATATTGACTGGAGTTTTACATATGACCGCACTTATCTACAAAGCATAAGTGCACTCATAAGGAAAAAACACTCCTTAATGTGAATAAACACTGATAATCTTTCTCACCCTTGTTATGGACTTAGTACAGGCACATTATATCCTTACACTGAATCGATTAATGTCTGTGTCTCTACAGCTGAACTGCCCTTATGCTATGATGCAAAATAATGTTCTGAATGAAGGAAGTGGTGGTGGTGCTAAAGCAAATCACATGAAGAGAATAATATTATTACTACTACTACTACTACTAATAATAATAATAATAATATGGATAAGGTAAGGCACATACAGCAAGTAACAAATAAATAAACTAGAAAAGCACTCAGAGAGCGCAGACCTCCGCTAAGATAGTGTTTGTATTTTTTTTTTTTTTAAGGTAGTGTTTGTACTTTTTTAAAGGTAGTGCTTGTACTTTTTTTAAGGCAGTGTTTGTACTTTTTTTTTTTTAAAAATAGTGTTTGTACTTTCCTCCACTAGATGGTGGTGAATGACCTCATGCGACTCTGTGCCACCATGCCCTATCTCACAATGATAAAGAATCCTTTAAAAAGTTCCTGGATCCAGACGGTGATTAAAACGCCTCCAAAATTTAATCATCTCTTCCTTGACCCAGAGTGGACATACCCAGAAAATTTCATCGAAATCCGTCCATAGCTTTTTGAGTTATGTTGCTAACAAACAAAATCGGATGGTAACAAACAAACAAACAAAGGCACAGTAAAACATAACCTCCTTGGCGAAGGTAATAAATAAATAATAATAATTGTAATATATATCAAAACAGAACATAGATTTCAAAATTAGACTAATTTTTTTTTTAAAGAGCTGAGCTATGAATTACATTAACATGGTAAATAATGGAATGTAATTTATAATATTATAATTAATATCATCAACATAGACATTTGTCATTTTATGTTCTTGTACGTGTACTGTCAGGTACAAACTCATGCAATGTTTTGCAGTTTTGCTTGATTCAACACTTGCATATTTCAAAGGTAACATTTTAATAATCCTCCCATTTGGTTCAGTTGTTTAAAACAAAAAAATTACAACAATATAATGCTTGAAAATGTTTGTGAGTAGATTTTACAGATTAATTTCAATTTTGAGAAACAGCAGAGACCTATTTATTTATTTACCCTGTCCCCGGAGAGCCAAGAGGTATTATTTCTGGTTCAGTTTGTTTCTTTGTTAACATTTTAGCAGCAAAACTATTAGTTGAATTCATACCAAATTGGGTTTAAAGATTGCCAGTGAACCAGAACACGTGATTACATTTTGGGAAAAGTAGGTCAAAGTTTACATTTTTTATGAATTAAAAAAAGAATTCCTCCCACTTACTTATAATGAGCAAAACTATTGGGTGGATTTATATCAAGTTGGGTTGAAAGATTGCCTGTGACACAGAATAGATGTCAGTACATTTTGGGAAAAATAGGTCAAAGTTTCAATTTTTTAGGAATTTAGAAAAAAAAAACATTTCCTCCCATTTACTCATAATGGGTGAAATTTCAAATGTCTATAAAAACATCAATTTGTTCCAATTTATTTCAAACTTGTCACATATATAGAGGCAGTTGATAGGCTGACATCAGCACACACATAGACATGATGACATCAGCTGGATCGATGCCAAAATAAGCTACAATATGTGTGAGGGGCGGGGCTTGTTGTGCCTGGTACCACTTGTTAGAACGGTTTTGAATGGTTTTGTTTGTGACATAATCTTATGTTTTTCATGTCATGTTCTGACCATGAAAAAGAGTTTAGAACCCACAAACAACCATCTGGTTTTGTCACTTTTTTCTACCTAAATCAGCTCTTAAACTTGAAATAAACCACAGTTTGACATTTATTGTTAAAATTATCCGTAGTAACAGATGTGAGGGTTTTTATCATGATAATATCTTTTGACAGTGACTCTAAATGGACCCAAAAATGAACATCTTTTTTTAAATTTTATTCTCATGGGTGTTTACTTTCAACATTATACTTTTCTATACTAAACCCAACAATGTAAAATGCCTTTGTCTTGTCTGGTATGAAGTCAGATGTGTCATTAGTGTGTGTGTGAGGGGACAGTGTGGTTAGAGGGCTGAGTGTGTGGACCATGTGTCCCAGATCTGGGTAACAGTGAGCCTCCATCCCAGCTCTGGACTGCATTGTTGTGTAAATTATGACCACTGTAGCTGCTGCGTCCACATGCCAGCCTGGCTTATGTGACCAGCAGTGCAAACCACACTGACCCACTATGTGTGTGTACGTGCAACACAAGCCCGGACTGGTAGCGCGCTGTGCGACTCGGGTAACACAGATTCCCCCTTAAAAAAGCCCTGTCCTGAGGCTGTTTATCCAGTTCAGTATAGAGACTCCAACCTGGTCCCATCCCTCTGTCTCCCAGAGCCTTAAATTATGAAGGTCTGTTCCCACACTGTGAGTCCTCATTAAACTCTCAGCTGGTGTGAATGCTCTGAAAGACAGCTCTGTCTGGCGAGCTGCCAGATGTTTTATTTCACCAAAGTCGGCACATTTTTCACTCTGCCAGGCATACGTCTGCTTCCATGAAGCGCTAAAAGACAGTTCAATGGAGAGGCGCTGCTCGACTCACAAAGAGCAACTAAAATGTCAAAACACGGTTCGAGGTGTTAAATCCCACACCTGTAGACCTGTGGTGTCTTAAAAGCACACTGACAGAGGAAGTGTATTAAGGGAGTGAGTCATTCAGTCAGTCAAAGTTTGACTTTTAAGACGATTCACAGATGAGAGCAGGTTTGATTGAGCTTGTCCTCAGAAAATTGAACCCATAGAGACCCACACTGCAAAAAAGATGTCTGAAAGCAAGATAAAAACACTGAATCTGAGGTAAAAGGTATTAAAAACAACTGAAATATCTCTCCATGTAGCAAGGTAATTTGATAAGATTTCTTGAATTCAGATTGTTAAATCTAGAAATAAACATGTCTACAGATGTATGAACACTTAATATAAGAAATTAAATCTTCAAACAAGATAAACGATCTAACACTTCTAAATCTAAGTTGTTGGGTTTTTTTTAAAATCTTGGTCAGAACCAAATAATTGGCAGTGCAAACATCCACCGGTGACCAAAACTGTCTACTGATCTAAACTGTTTAATACCTGTTGATCCACCAATCCTATTAATACATGTAAATAATTGGTGTAAAATACAGTTTCTCATCATTTCACGGTCATTTGAACTTTTAAAAACATCTACATGATCAGTAAATTAAATATAAGAAAATATATGATTTTCACGTAAAATGCCAAATACAGAGGATAACATTAGAATAAATGGCGATAAGTCACTTAAGACAGGATAAAAATAGAGAAAACATCATTTGGGAACTACCCCAAAAGTAGCTCTGGGGCTTTATGGGTTAACTCATTCACTGCCAATGACGTGTTTTGGCGTCAGTCAGCTTCCATTGGGGGGGGGTTGCTAGGAAACGACCTGGTGCAACTTTGAGGAAGTATTTAGCTTTCAGGCATTTTTGGGCAAAACCACCCTGTGTTCTAAGGTCAATAACTTGAGAACGGAAAAAGCTGGAAACAATTTTTTTTTCCACGTGAAGGACGAGACTTTACACTTTATTCTGATGGGTGCCATGTTTATGTAGTCCTAGAACTGGATATTCTGTGAGTCTTGAAAAATCAGTCAAAATGCTCTAAGACGCCTGTTCTGAAAACGCCTGACAGTGAATGAGTTAATAAAAAGTCAGTCAGAGTTTTAGTTTTTAGACCAATGACAGATAAGAGCAGATTAGACTGAGCTTCTGTCCTCAGAAAACCTAAGATCGAAGAAAAGTGTTGTGTCATCTGACGACACTCCCAATTTTCACATGATTCCACCAAAGGACATTCACGCATGTTTGCAATATTGTTCTAAACACATTTTGACGACGTGGCTGATTCGCGCCGACTTGCGAAGACTCACTCGTCACAGTGTTGTTTGGGGTTTGTTGGAGCTTAAAGCCGTTCCAGCTGTGCTTTGTCCCCAAATACTGGGTCATCTGTGGCTCTAGCGTCAGAACCCCATCAAGCATCGATTTCCTGTCTGCAAAGCTGAACAGTGTTTGACTAATTTACACAGACTGAACACAGCTTCTTTATCGCAATACAATACTCCATTTACAATTCACTAAATAAGACCCTATTATTCATTTTAAACATGCAGTGTATCGTTTCTACCACTAGATGGAGTTTGATAATGTTGTAAAATAGCGCAGAATTATTACATTGTGTTATCTCATTTTAATGAAATGGTCTCAAGTAATATTAATTTAATGTTAAATGGCAATTATGTTAACGTTAGTTGAATCAATATCACCGATGCTAGGTTAGTGTCGCTGGTTGCACATCATATATACCAAGGGTGTCAAACTCATGTTAGTTCAGGGGCCACATACAGCCTCATACGACCTGAAGTGGGCCGGATCATTAAATTAATCACATAATAATATATAATTTCTATTAGTTCCAAAATGTGTATGTGTAACTTCTATGTTTTAGAGTGAAAACAGTCTAACAACATAATCAGAATGTTTACATCTACAAACTATCCTTTAAAAACATGTTAAAAATATGAATAAAATTAAATGTATTCAGTAATAAAGTCCAATTTTAACAATTTATACCATTATTTGGCCTCAGCTTCTTATTTTCACATGTTCATTATAACTTACAGATCACAGTGGATCTACAAATACACAAAACATTTAATAACATGTAGAATATTGGTACAATTACAATTAATTCTCCACAATTAAGACATTTCAGATTGTTCATATTTCTTCAGGTTATTCACATTTTGTAAACAATGTAAACAATTTATGCAATTTTACTTTTTTTTAAAGTGAAAAAATAGTGGTTTTCGTTATAGTTTATTATTTATGATAGTATTTTCCTGGTCTGACCCACTTCAGATTGAACTGACCTAATTATTTTAACATCCTTGATTGTTCATATCTTCAGTGTAATTTTTGAATTTCACTAATTCATCCTGAGGGGTCGGATTTGGCCCCTGGCCTGCATGTTTGACACCCCTGATATATACTGTGCCAACATGTACAAATAAATTCGGTCCATTTTGGATTATGATGCTGCAAAATAAATAAATTTAAAGTATTCACACAGGCCACAATAGTGTTATGGTAGAATAATAGTAGATTCTTAACAGAAAAAGCCAATAGTGGGTTGATTTCTACCACCATTACCACCTGTGAAAAAAATCTGACAGTGTTGAAATTCAACCATTTTTGACCTTTTATTGAAATATTACTTGTTATAGCTTGAAAGTAAAACACCGTGTCAGCATTTTCTACCTTTGTGATACTAAACTGCATATTTTTGAGCGACAAAACAATCTGTTAACTGGGGAAATAACCGCTAGTGTAATAAATCAAACTTGAGAAAGAAGGGTGGTTTTAGATGAACTGTCAAAGCAAAATTTTAACTTAATCTTTCTTTACTAAACTTCAAACAAGCCCATTTCCTTCCTAAAACCACGAAAACACGAGTACGAAGCTCATGCGCAGACCCTCTACTGCGCTGCTCTGTTTTTGCTCGCTGCCATCTACGCTTAGCTGTTAACCTCGGCCTAACCTGCCGGCTGTCTTGTCTCATTACCCATCGACCGACCTGCTTCCCAAACAGACCCGAGCGCCACAAGAAGAGAGGAGACCGACCCCCTTCAGTCGCTCCCGTGTCTCCTCCTCTTCCTCCGCCTCCTTCACGTCTGTCAGAATCAGAAAACATCTGGTGGAGCTGGAGGAGTTTGTGGAGCTGCATGGATGCTCCCCTCCTGTGTCAAAGGGAGCGTCCAGAGCTGTGTCATTCTGTCCTCCTCACGGTTGAGCGGACACAGCCGGGCACAGTTGAGCGTTATCAGATGTGGCAGAGCTACAGAGGCGCCCGGTTGGACTGTGAACAATTACGGGGATGTGAGAGCAACGGGGAGAAGAGCTGCTCTCACAGCTGTCACCCACACACCGGGGACCGTCAGGAGATGGAGATCTGTCAGATCATGTTGCATGATTTTGTTGCCCACAATAAATTATGGATTGACTTATGAGCCCAAAGAGGTGGATATGATGTAAGAGCAGAAAATGACTTCAGGGTCTGAGTGTCGTCTTATCAGGAATAGTAGTAAAGTTCGACACGCATCTGCTGCAAATTTGGACTGAAACTTATTCACAGTATTCACAGAAGATTCATAAATAATCCAACAGAGATAAAAACAACAAGTAAAGGCTTCACTCCGTGGTACATTCCTCTATCTATTTTGAAAACTACATCTCTGCTCAGCAAATTCAGAGCTGAAATGAATGTGATTGTGCACATTGTGTTTACAAAACACAAGAACTACTTGCTTATTATGTAGATTGTAGGTTTACTCCTGATTTCAGCCACCAGCCCTGCACTAGAGTGTTGTTTTTTAATTTAACCTCTTTTTAACCCTTTATCAGGCAAGTGACTATTTTTGGTCATTTCTGTAAATACTAAATATGTGCACAATCCCATGCTTCAGTGAAGTTAAGAAACATGTTGGTTTTTATAACACAGTCATTCATAGAAATGTTGTCATTTTATGACCATGTAACAGCTGTTTTATTGCATGTGTTTACTCTTTAGCCAGTGCTGCTCACATGTTTAATGGCAAGAGGAGGGAGACTGTTGTCACACCAACTGACGAGGTGGTAGATGACAACGTCCAGTAACTGAAGTGGCAAGTAAGGTTGAAATTTTGAGTTTCAGAGTAGTTCAATGAGTGCCCTATAAAGGGTTAACCAGGGTGGTCCCTTTGAGATGGGGGTAGGGCTGCATGATAAATCGATTTCAAATCAAAATTGGAATATTTAAATCGGACAATGTTTGAAAAAGGGTAATCATCAAATTGAATTTTATCTCTCCTGTGTTTCTGGGTTAATATAGGCTCCTCCTCCTAACTGTCTCCACACTCTTTGGTCTCCACACATCAGCACAAAAATGACATTTGCTAAGAAGAGTGAGAAGTCTGTGACTAAACCTAGCATGAGTAAGTCAGTTGTATGGAATTAGTACAGCTTCAAAGTTTCTGATGAAGATCAAACCCTTCCTCGCTGCAAACTCTGCCTGAAGGCGGCATCAGTCAAAGGCAGCAGCACAACCAACTTATTTCAGCGCCTCAAACATCATCATACACCAGAGTGAGAGAAGTACATTGTGTTGCAGGCCACATGAAAATGACATGCTGTCTAAAACACCACCACGAGCCCGAACTTTTACTTTTTATTTTATTTTGGGTGAAAATCGTGCCACCCTAGATGGGGGATCTTTTCTTAAGAGAGGCCGAGCAAAGACAGTAGCGAAGGTCACATTATTACAGTTTTACAAAAATAAAAGCATCTGAAAATAAACAACATTTGACCTTGATTCCAGAGTTTTAACGCTCTCTTTAAAGTCAGATAAAGGAATCAGTGTTTGTAGATGGCGCTCAGACTGAAGCTGGATCCAGACATCAGGAGCTTAAAACCTAAAAGATTTTTTTCCCACTACTACTTTATCACAGGATGACTGATATGTTGTTTTCACTTCGAATGGAGCTGAGAACCAGTGACTTTTCTGACAACTTCTTCCTCTTTTTCAAACTGCTTTTCCTGTTGAAAGCGTGAGCAAGGAAGTTCCCAGACAACGTTGGCACAATGGCCCAAACAAGGCGATAAAGGGCAATAAAGCTAAATTATAAGGCTGACGGGCTGCGTTTGAACGTCTAAAACCAGCTGCTTTTCAGTGACACACACTCACTCCTGTCTTGGGGCTAGATGATGTCATTAACAGGGTACATTTTACCCCTCTAATTAGAAACGTGAGCTTCCCACCATAACTTGGGGGTCTTTGTAACCATGCAACAACTTAGGGATTAAACATAGCAAATGTTTTGCCTCCATCTTAAAATGTGATGTTTTTAAGACTATGGGCTGTCAGGAACCAAAACCATGCCATCAGTGTGTAACTGAGCTTTAAGTGATATGAAACACATGAGTGGCCCACTGTGAACTAAAACCATGAAATATCCTGTGGCTTCCGCTTGTGCTCCACAGTCAACACTGATGTGGCTCTAAACAATCAGATTATACATTTGTGGAGCCTCAAAAAACAGTATAAAGTAAAAACAAAGTGGAGACAACTGAAAAATAAAGGTCATGGGATACTATTTTATGCCATGAGATATTCTTGAGTTGTGCAAGTTACTGTAAATATTGGTGGCAGTGGCTTCCCAGCTTCTGTTTAGACAGCTATAATATGGTGAATGCACGGATATGTTTAGGAAAAGAGGACATCAAGCTAGAGTCGAGATCCAAAAAGAACAACCACAGCTTGAAGAAGTCAACCAACGGGATGTCCTAATGTAGTCATGGTCCAGATATTACCCCAAGAAGACTCCTGTACATGTGTGTATTATGTCATTACAACATGATTAGTGTAGCTGCATTAGTTAACGTTAGAAACAATTCTGATCTGCATTATAAGAGCTATCAGCTAGCCTGCTAATTAGTGTGTTTATACAGTATATTAAGGCATGTGGATACATCTATACTCAATGAAAACTCACTGTCAAATTCTGTTACTTCATTACACCTAATCTGTGCAAAGTTATATTCACTACTGTTAGCTTTGATTAGATATTAGCCTGTATGGTCTGTCAACTAGCCTGGTGATTATATCAGGTCAGTTAGCATTACTTGGTGTCAGGTGGGGCACAACTGAATGTATTAGCATTTATCATTCATTCATCTTCTATACCCGCTTTATCCTCACTAGGGTCACGGGGGTCGCATGGAGCCTATCTCAGCTACTTA
>JAQQZY010000009.1:7043098-7059570 GCA_030068375.1 Ostorhinchus rueppellii
AGCTTCAAAATAAAAGCGAAATTTTGGGGGGCTTGGAACGGATTAGGGCATTTACATGGAAAACACGTCTCTCCTAATGAAATTATCAACTTACGAAACTACTTCTGGAACGGATTCATTTCGTAAGTAGAGGTACCACTGTATTTAAAAGCCATCACCAGAAACTGATATACTGTGTGGAATCTATTTAATAAAAACATTTTTAATGCTGCTAATGCTCACATACTCTAATACTAGTTATTCACTTCATGGAGATATGGGGAAAAAACCCTTTGTTTAAGAAAACTGTTAATTACAATCTAATAACAATTTGCAATTGATTTACATTAAAACATGCCGCTGTAGATCAGGTTCATGAAAAACAGTAAAG
Source organism: Ostorhinchus rueppellii (assembly GCA_030068375.1). Lineage (NCBI taxonomy): Eukaryota > Metazoa > Chordata > Actinopteri > Kurtiformes > Apogonidae > Ostorhinchus > Ostorhinchus rueppellii. The sequence continues at coordinate 7,043,469 of JAQQZY010000009.1, forward strand.
TTACAGTAGTAGTATGAATGCCAGTGTATTATGGGATGGTGCATAAGCGTCCACTGTGTTGGCTGATATGGAACTAAAACAACAAAACCCATGAATGTACAAGAGAACAGCTGGAGAATAACTGTTCACTGTAGTGACCAGTATGCATGAAAGGGTTAAATTGTATTTTAATTGTTTTGCACTGTAAAGGCCTGTCTGTGAAAAGTGCTCAATGAATATAATTTACTTACTTACTTACTTACTTACTTTAAGCTCAGAAATACATCTGCACTCGCCAAAATAAAACTCCGCCTGAACGCTACTGCTGGGTGATACCACATTTTTATGATTAAATACGATACTGATGACTTTTTTGGCATACGTATTATATTGGATACCTATACTTTCAGAGATTCTTATAAAATTTTAATGTTGCACCAAAAAGACTTCTCACATGACAAATAAGGTCCATTTAACAGCTTTAATCTGTATAACCTTTGGTGACCTTTTTTGTTTTAAGCAATGAAATAAATTGAGGAAAAAACCACATTAATAACATAAATATTAATTAAAATATAAAAATAAAATGCATAATAAATATACATGTGAATTAAATAAAAATGCCAAAAAAATATATAAATAATAAATATTTAGCATAAATATGAATTAAAATATAAAAATACAACACAAATGGTAAATATGAGTTAAATAAAAATGTCAACATAAAATACATAAATAATAAATAGTTAACATAAATATGAATTAAAATATAAAATAAAACAAATAATAAATATAAATTAAATAAAAATGTCAAAATAAAACAAATAATCGATAGTTAAAACATATTAATTAAAAATAAAGAAATAATACACATGAATAAATAAAAACATAAGTGGAATGTATTTATTGAATGCAATGAAATTATCACAATTCCAAAGACCTTTTTTTTTTTTCCAACAAGGCCTACACATTTCACAGTAAGTTACGCTATAAGAGTCAGACATGATACAGCCATTTTTAGTTTCCATTTATTAATATCAATATTTTTTTGGTACGATTGATCCTCAAATGAGTAGTGTGCGAGTGTCGATATATCGATCCGACAGTCCATACACCCACCACTCCTGAACACGTGAAGACTGACTCTTCCAACTCCACTTTCCCTGTAGCTGCTGAGGTAACAGGCTGTAAATCATCTACTCTCTCCTGTTCAGATGATGTCAGCTGGATGTGTTCCAGTCACGTCTGTTTCTCGTACCTTTAGGCTAACGTTTTGTACCAGACGGACTTTCCTGTCTGCATTATTGTTTTCCACAAGCACACATCTTCTGTAGTAGATGACATCTTCATTTGGAATCCACCAGTGGGTAGGAGTGATTACAGAGCGCTGTTTGTCTATTGTATTGTTCCTACATGGTTGCCAACATGTCTGGCTTTCCAGCGGGAACTGTAAGAGGTGGTGACTCAAATAAGGGCTGCAGCTAAATGTTGTTTTAAAAGGCTTTATCGTGTGTTAATGGTGGCCTTTACAATGTCAGCTGTGGTTAGATGTTAGATCTGCCGCAGTTTTGGCTTTGCTGCTTCGAAGTGTTCATGTTTTGTCTAGTTAGATAATGTTGAGTGGAACTTCTGGGTGGGCCTTTCAGAGGTGGTGAACCCAAAACAGCACCATGCTGCTATGTCCTACAGTGAATAGAATAGAATAGAATAGGAAAGAGTAGAGTAGAATAGAATAGAACATGGTCAAATAGAATAGAATAGGATCAAATAGAATACAACAAGATAGAATAGAACAGCATAGGATAGAATAGAACAGGATCAAATAGAATAGCATAGAACACAATAGAATAGAACAGCATAGGATAGAATAGAATAGAACAGGATAAAATAGAATAGAATAGCATTGAACAGGATAATATAGAATAAAACAGGATAGAATGGAACAGAATAGAACAGAATAGAATAGAACAGAATAGGATAGAATATATACTTATACACAAACCAATGCAGATATAAAGTAGTGTGCAATCAAAATTTGTGCACACTATATATAAGCTGAATGAAAGGATAGAATTTAAAAATATAAAAGTAATATAAAGATGTCAGCCATGGCGAGGTGACATCTCCAGGGTGTGTACTCTGCCTTCGCCCATAAATAAGTGGGATAGGCTCCAGTGACCCCCGTGAGGATAAAGTAGGTTCAGAAAATGAATGAATATAAAAATGTGCATGTGTTCACACAATGTAAACACACAGTGTAAACAATGCAGATGTAACAGGATAGTAAACAGCAATAAATAAATGATAAGTGAAAAGTAAAAGTGGGTCAAAGCGGATTCAGCACTTTCTATTTTGCACAAGCTGACTTCTTATCTTAATTTCCTCCACATGTACTCCTGAGTTTGTATATCAAGTACTGATGTTGTCTCCCTCAGCAATTCTTCTCCTCTTTCAGATTTTGATGTGCAGATTCTTCCTCTTGCCCAACAGTCCTGCAGAGTTCAGCTGAGTCCTTGCCTGTGCACTCCCACCCTCTGCTCCGGCTCTATACACAATGGGCTTTGTGGTTTTGGGTCCAGTCCAGAATGTAACTCTGTGGTCAGCCACTACTTAGACAGGCTGAATCAAACAGGAGCTCAGTTTCCCTCTCCTCGCGGTAGCACCTTCCTAACATGTCATCACATTTACACAGACAGACACACGTCAGCAAACTGTGGCTCACAGAAACAGGAAACTCTGAGTAAAATATAGACAATTACAGTCACCCAGCCCAGCTCCAGCTATCAGGTCGACCTGGACCAGGGCACTACAGAGGCTTGGGGTTGAGCCATGTTGGAAGTAATGTAATTTACACTGTTTTAGCCACATATTAAACACTAAAATATACTATATGGACAAAAATATTGGGACACATCATGGCTCCAGCTCTTAAATGTCCTGTTCGTGCTGATTTGAGTTATAAACATCAATATTTCCTTAAAGTTTAATGGAAAGTTTCTCTTCTTAAGTGAGATGTGATGAAATTGAACAGTTAGTCGTGGGCTAAAATTATTATTGGCAGCCAGAGCACGAACAGTGTTTTTGAAATTTAACCCCTTGATTCCAATTGTTGCGAATTTGCATCAACCCTTCAAAATGCAACTAAATACTATCTACTTTAAAGAAAAAAACACAAGTGAAAATTGTTTTTTTCTATAATTGGACGTAAATTCAGGGGGTTACATGTAGAACATGTAAAATCATAGTCATGGATAAAAACTTTAATCTTTACAGTTCATGTCACAGTCAAAAGGATTATGATTGTATTTTGTTTGATAGTAATGTGGTGGAAACTATGGACACTGATAGTAACATTAGTCACTGGATTCACACCTGTACGTTGTCTCCTCCTGGTCCGCTACCCAGCGGAGCAACAGACACACTGAGATGTTCTATTACTGAGAGATTGGACTGAAAAAGACACTTTTTCTCCAGTTTTCTCTGGTTCTAATATAATAACCCTCAACTTTAACCTGAGATTTTATGAACCTCTACATGAATAGTAAATTAAATATAAGAAAATACATGGTGTTCAACAAAAAAAAAACCAACCTACAAAATACTGAGGGTTATGTCATAATAAATTGTAATACATCACTTAAAGGAATGAGACACCCAAATATGAAATTAAGTCAGTCTCAGTCACCCCCAGAGTTAGGACAGTGAAAAAAAGAAAATGGCTAAAATCCATCCAGGCATTGACCTGCTTTGGGAGCAGCACTTTTAGCTTTAGCTTAGCACAATTGCTGCAAACCAAGGGTGTCAGTTAGCATGTCCTCCAAAAAAAGTGACTGAGACATCAAATTTTTTTCTAAATACATCTTGGGAGCCGTGTGTTCAGAACAAGTACAAATCATAATGCAAGATCGAACGAGGCTATTACCTGGGCATATATTTACGTGGCACTATATTCAGTCTCATCACAGCCAAAGCACTGCAAGATAGACGCAAAGCACCTTTTACTGTCTCCACGTATCCATGCCGGTGTATTTACGGAAGTTGGGGGTTTTCAAGTGCTACAAAAAAATGTAGATGTCTTGTCACTGTTTTTGGAGGACATGCTAACTGACACCTTTGGTTTACAGCAACTACGCAAGCTAAAGCTAAAAGCACTCCTCCCAAAGCAGGACAATGCCTGGACAAATTTGAACTTTTATTTATTTATTTTTTTTCACTGTTCTAACGCTGGGGTTGACAGAGACTGACTTAATTTCATGTTTGGGTGTCTTATTCCTTCAAGAAAAATTAAATGTATATATGAAAAAAACATTTTGGAATTGCCACTGGATCTTTATGGGTTGATGTGTAATATGAACAAGTATACAAAAAATCAGATTTCGCCAAAAAACCTAAATTGTGCATTAAGACCTGCTGTCTGAACGTAGCCTTAGATGTGACTTCTTGGTAATAGATTATTCAAGCCATATTTAATGCATGCATTTAAGCCTTACATTTCTTTCTGTTATAATATTAAAACTGAATCAGACTCAAAGTAGAAGTTCCATGAAAAGATATTAGATATTAAAAGTTTAAGAGGATGTACTTAGGTTAAATATAAATGATGCATGGTTGTGTACATCGAGCCAAGCATGGGAGGGATTTTGTCAAGTAAATGTGTGTTGAGTGGGAACAGTGAGAAAGTCTGTTAAAAGTAACACATGAAACAAAATAACTAAATAAATAAACAACTAGAAAAGCATTCAGAGAGCGCAGACCTCCGTCAAGATAGTGTTTGTTGTTTTTATTTTTTTAAGGTAGTGTTTGTTTTTTTTAAGGTAGTGTTTGTGCTTTCCTCCACTAGATGGCGGTGAATGACCTCATGCAGCTCTGTGCCACCATGCCACCATATCTCACAATGATAAAGAATCCTTTAAAAAGTTCCTGGATCCAGACGGTGATTCAAAACGCCTCCAAAATGTAATCATCTCTTCCTTGACCCAGAGTGGACATACCCTGAAAATTTCATCAAAATCCGTCCATCCTTTTTGATTTATGTTGCTAACAAACAAAGTCAGATGGTAACAAACGCACAGTAAAACATAACCTCCTTGGCGGAGGTAATAAATAATAATAATAATAATAATAATAATGAATGAATGAACTCACAATGACAAATGAGTGTGTGCGTCTTTGCTTGTCGTTGACGTTGAATCATCACCCCTACAGGCAGCAGGGAATATTGCACAAAATGGGTAAAAGAGGAATAAATGATAAAAATAAAAAAAAAAAACATGAATATGTAGAGAAGAGCTGTTGTATTTGTGCTGTGATAATGCACATGAAAACTGAGAACATATGATTTACTTAATTTATGTTTTGGTTTGGTTTAGGAGGAAAAAAACAGCATGGTAGGGGTCATGGAAATATTGTGCCATGAGTAAAATAACATTATAAGATGAAGTGTATGATGGTAAATGACAAAGACAAGTCGGATCCTTCAGTTTACAGCAGGACATGAACACCAAGCTCCTACGTTAACAGGTTAGTTACTCCACTATATCTACCCCCAAACGTTTAGAGGCAACAGCACTGGTTGTTTGAACGCCCTGAAACAACACCCACTGTTGTTGTTGTTGTTGTTGTCCTGGTGAGGTCATGTGGGTGAAAACAGTGAAAAGTGTTACACGGTGAAAAGGCAGAGTTCACTGAGAAGTCACACAGTGGAGTTAGAGTTATGTAATTAATACAGATTATGTTTGAGATTCATTCCAAATGTGCAAGTATGGGAGATTAGATTAGAATATGTTAGATTAGATTATAATAGGTTAGGTTAGGAATTTAGTTTTGATTAGATAAGAATAAACTAGATTGGTGTAGGCTAATTTTGATTAGAATAGATTGTTAGATTAGAATAGGTTAGGCAATTTTATTTGATTTGATAAGAATTAATTAGATTAGATAGGTTAGATTTGGTTACAATAAATTAGTTTAGATTTGATTAGATTAAGTTAGATTAGAATAAATTGATTTAGATTAGAATAGAATAGGTTGGTTAGATTAGAATAGGTTAATTTAGTTTTGTTTAGATCAGAATAAATGACGATGAGATTAGAATAGGCTAATTTATATTAGAATAGGTCAGGCTAATTTAGATTTGATTTGATAATAATAAATTAAATTGGATTGGATAGATTAGATTTGATTAGGTAAAATTAGATTAGAGTACATTAATTTAGATTAGATTAGAATAGACTAAATTAGGTTAGATTAAAACATTTTAGGTTATGTTAATTTAGAAAAGGTTAGGTTAATTTAGATTTGATTTAATAAGAATAAATTAGGTTGGATTAGATTAGTTAGGTTAGATTTGATTATAGTAGGTTAGATTAGTTTAGATTTGATTAGGTAAGATTAGATTAGAATACATTAATTTAGATTAGATTAGAATAAATTAGGGTAGATTAAAACACTTTAGGTTAGGTTCATTTAGTTCAGAAAAGGTTAGGTTAATTTAGATTTGATTTAATAACAATAGATTAGATTAGTTCAGTTAAATTTGAGACTTAATTCCACAACAGGGAAATTCAATGGTTAAGGCATCAGCAGAATAAAGTACAAGAAAAAATGTGCCTGCATGAAGATCCTGCAAAAGGCAAACAATATAAAATAATAATAATGATAGTAATAAATAATAAAACTCCATTGATTGTGTACATGTTTGGAACAGAGTGGAACTGACATGTACAACAGTGTGTTTATGGGTCCGGGTAGGGGAGGGGAGATGGTAAATATTTTTATCAACTCTCAAGAGGGTGGGGGGTGCAGAAAAGGTTTGGGACCCAGTGGGTTGTAGAAGTCGGCTTGAGCGCTCTAATGCAATATTCAAATCCAGTCCATGTGCGCTGCTGCAGCATGCCCCACTGCTGTACAGCTGTCCTGTTTCATCATCATCCACGCTGACTCACGCTCCCCACGCAGCCGCCGCCTCCACGGCCTCTTGACATTCTGTGGAGCGCTCAGGGCCAGCAACGGTGAACACACATGTCCAAACTTATGTACACGGACACACATGTACGCTCTCCATACTCACATGTGAGCAAGGATACGTTTCATTTTTAACACACACACACACACACACACACGCTCCAAGCTCCAGTGTTAATTTTAATAACCTGAATGGGGGTGAATAAATGAATTCTCTGACCTAGATACACTAAAAGTTCACTGAGGAAGATTTAGGGGATTTTGAGGACTCTACCTGCAGAAATGAAATGTAATATTTAGGATTATGTTTTCATTTGTGTACAATCACCTGAAAATAACGGACATTATGGCTGAAATACTTCAGAATGAACTGTCTGTTTCTACAGGACGACAGGGTCGCTTCCACGGAGTCCACCATGTTGGACCAACATGTTTCGACAGGAGCTCAGACTGGACTGTCTCTGGTTCAGGTTTCTGTTTTAACATCCGACATTAAGGTGCCTGATCATCACCGTCTGTTTGAACGTGGATCCGACTCATTATCTCCGTAATACTCTGTCTTACTGACTACACCAGTGTTTCCCAACCAGTGTGCCGTGCCACGAGAAGTCATCAGGTGTGCCGTGGAAGAGTATCCAATTGTGCCTGACTGGTTCTGTAAGCAGCAGTGTGATACAGATCCACACGACTGCACACACCAATGATCCACTCTACAGTGATCTCCTGTTTCCCTTTGCAAAAGAAAAGTGAAAGTGCACCGGTGCATTCTGTTGATAAAGCCCCCCCTCACTAGTGAGGCATGGATCAGGGTTTATACCCACAAACCCTGGGTATCGGGTTCAGGGGGGCCCTCCCATACTATAATACAACGGACCTCAGTACAGGGGTCCGAGGGGTCACTGACTCACCCCTCTCTCCTTTCTTGTTCCGAATGGCCTGTACACCCCCAAATGTCCCCCCAATACACACACACACAAAGAGGGGAACTCAGAGCAGTTGAGAAAGATTTGTCATTTTTCACTTCCTGCTAGCAAATCAGCTTTGTGTTCAACTAAACAGGAAATGTGGTTTTACTTGTTACGTGTTAATAAATTATGGCCTGTTTTCAGTTTATTGTTATTAATGATCTTTTAACCTGTTTTTCCATCATGGCATCCATGCAAAAGATGTCTCAGTGGGAATATATCTGATTAAATAAATGTTCAAATAAATAAATACTTTACACACACGTATACATTTAGCCCCTTGAACACTGGCTCCAATGAGGCCATTTTATTTTTTTCACATCTTTAGTAGCCACCATAGACCAGACTGATGCAGGGGGTATGTAGTTGGTTTCAGCCACCATTCATTCATTCATTCATTCATTCATTCATTTTCTATACCCGCTTTATCCTCACTAGGGTCACGGAGGTCGCATGGAGCCTATCCCAGCTACTTAAGGGCGAAGGTGGGGTACACCCTAGACAAGTCTCCAGTTCATCACAGGGCTGACATATAGAGACAAACAATCACTGTCACATCCACACCTATCTGCAATTTAGATTAACCGATTAGCCTATCAGGATTGTGGGAGGAAACCGGAGTACATGCAAACTCCACACAGAAAAGTCCCGAATCGGTCCCGCCCAGGAATCGAACCCAGGACCTTCTTGCTGTGGTACACGAGTGCTAACCACTGCACCACCCATACATACATCCACCAGGTACCACTAAATACTAAACATACAAGCACCACAAAAGCTTATGTCTTATTCAGTTTCAGGTTCTTTACATTCATGTAGATATTTTTGTTGTTAAGTTGTAGTTTTGGAAATGAAAACCATTAAAAAGCATTGAATAATTCATTTAATTATTACATCATAAATACAAAATATTTGATACGAATCTGTCTTTAGCTTGGGATCAAGGTTTGTACGTTCAGAGCTTGTTCAGTTGCACACATTTCAGTGAGTTTTTACAATACATTCTATAACCCACTGATATGTGTCTTCTTAAGTTGGACTTCATGTATATATTTTTCCATTATGAGCTTTGCGTTCATCAGATTTTCTCTTTTCTTGTGCATTTCAAACAAGGCCAGTTAAGTTGTACCTTTTTATAGCTGTACTGTATAAGTGAATTACACAATCTATCATCTACATGCAGAGCTCTCAGCTAAAATAAACCCACATGCATGCATTAATCCTATGCAGCAGTTTGTTTGTTTTTTACCATGACCATGTTCATTCACATGTATGGTGTGGTTGAAATAGACATAGAGTCAGGATATCCTTTGCTTTTCTGTGCTGCCTCGCATTTTCCTGCCTCTGTCCATGAACTATACGTTCACAAGCCGGGTTACACTATTTCACATTCCCTCTCACTCATAAAACAAGTCGTCACTTTGTAGCACTGAGTCTATAAACCAGCTCCAATAGTCCCACAGCTCCCTTTTGTATAAACCGAACACGCCACCTACCAGAAATAGCGCCCTGCATATTTTACGAGGACCTATATTTTTGTGTTTGTTCATGCACTTAAAACGGGGTGACGACGGAGCTCTGTGGGTTTTTTTTTTTCCTCTCGACATCGAGCTGTTCCCTTTATAGACCTAATGACCACTGTGTTCCTCTCATGTGGCTTTGCTCTGGGGCACAATGGCAGTGAACTCTGGGACTGACTCGTCACCCTGAGCTGATACAGCGGTTATGAAGCTAAAACTGTAAACTGTTGGCCTGATTAAAGAGGGTGACGGAGTGTGGTGACATATTTAGCAAAGCAAAAGTAAACGTTTAAGTAGACGCTCACTTAAGGGTAATAATGGTTAGAAAGAAAAGCAACTGTATCATGATACAGTAACCCAAAACCGTTTGTGAATGAGAAGGATACACACAGAATGAGTTTCATCATTGTGGAAATTACAGCCTTAAAAAAAAAAAGCATACCATCTGGGGCAAAGAAGAAACTAAAACAAGGATGTCAACCTTATTTTAGTTCAGGGACCACATTCAGACCAACAGATGTAGTCGACAACGATGTGATTTAAGCAATTCTCCAACCTTTATTGTGTATTATAAAATATATCAACATTCTCTGTTTAGTTCGCATCCATACTGCAATAAGAACAATAAAGATCTAGTGAAATATTTTGCATAAAAATAGACTCCAAAATGCCTGCCCCCTGCCCTGAATCACCCCATGTTTTTACTCAGATGCTGGAATCTCACCTTCCTGAAGGTCAGCTCTTGGGTTCAGTGTTAGGTTCGTCTTTTCTCTGCTTCTGTAGAAACAAAATGGTCCAACATGACATCCTCCTTCGCAGAAAATCTGCTACCCCTGGAGAGAAAAAACAGTGAATTCTCAGGTAAATAAAAAACATAATGGTTCATATTTTCAGATGATTATAGACTAATTACCACCGCCAAGGAGGTCAAGATTTTGCCTGGGTTTGTTTTTTAGCAACATAACTCAAAACGTTATGGACAGATTTGGATGAAATTTTCAGGATATGTCCGCTCGGGGTCAAGGAAGAGATGATTAAAATTTGGAGGCAAACTGGATCACCATCTGGATCCAGGAATTTTTTTTAAAGGATTTTTTATCATTGCGAGATAGGGCATGGTGGCACAGAGTTGCATATGAGGTCATTCAACGTCATCAAGTGGAGGAAAGTATAAACACTACATTGGCGGAGGTCTGCGCTCTCTGAGTGCTTTTCTAGTTCAATATGTTTACAACAATTGTGGTTTTTATTCCACGATTGGAGATAAGTATGTCAAGGTATATACATATATGTGCATATTTCACATACAGATTTCTGCACATACTCCTTGTATGTGTTTTCAGGATGTCGAAAGTCTACCCACAGATTTGTCTACTGACAGGTGTTTTCAGAAAAGAGGGTTGAGTATAATGTAATGACCAATCTGTGACCAGATTCTGTCAGACGTACCCTGGACAATACTGTTGTTCGCTGTGTGTCAGATTATCTGTATTTATATTTAGTCTCATGATTTGGACTAAGAAGAGAAAGTTCCACAAGCTACAAAATACAGTTTGTCATGTTTTCGTGGTCATCAGATATGACCCATTTGGAGGTTCAGAGGCTCCATAGTTACCATGGAAACACCGTCATCTTCTACAACACTGATTCTCCAGTAAAACCCATGGAGTTGGATCAATGACAGTGGATGGACACACTGGGTTTATGTTCAATTACTGATATGTTTTGCTAAAAAAAAAAAAAAAAGTTTTCTCTGTTTTTGATATAATAACCCTCAACTTTAATCTGAGTTTTATGAACATCTACATGATCAGTGAATGAAACATAGGAAAATGCCTGATTTATACTTGAAAATGCATAATACAACTTATAATATTAAAATTAATGGTGATAAATCAGTGAAGAAAGGTTAAAAATAGAGACAAAAAAAAAAAACATTTGGGAACTGACACAGAAGTAACACTGGGTCTTTATGGGTTAATGATATTTTTTTGCTGAAAAATACAATTTTTCTTGAGTTTTCTCTGTTTTAATATAATAACCCTTACAATTAATGGTAATAAATCATTTAAGAAAAGGTTACATATAGAGAAGAATTCATTTGTTAACTGACACAAAAATAGCACTGGGTCTTTATGAGAAAGCTAGTTGGCCATAAGGTCAAAGGTTAGAAAGTATCTGTACGCTGTATTGTACCTTTCAGCCTTTTGCACTCTTGGAATGGAGGGTGAGTAAAGGTTATTTATTGGGTTTAATTTGCAAATTTCACCACTAGAGGGTAATAAAACCTACACAATAGACCCAAAACAGCTCAAATACCAAACCATAAACCAACTCTACATTAAGTAAAGTACAGTGGTCCCTCGTTTATCATGAGGGTGACGTCACAAAAATAACCAGCAATAGGCGAAATCCGCAAAGTAGTCAGCTTTTTTTTTTTTTTTTTTTTACAATTATTATATATGTTTTAAGGCGGTAAAGCCCCTCACTGCACACTTCATACACTTTTCTTAGACAGACATTAACATTTTCTTACAATTCTGTTTTTTTTAAACGCTGTCAAAGTTAAAACCCTCATATTTTTTAAAACATAAGTACAGTTTTATAGAGTGAAACCAAAGATCAAAACCTGTTTTCTGCTCCTCGCTGTCATCAGTGTCAGCTGTCTCACTGTTTTTGTGCGGATGATGTTGGTGTCTAGTGTAATGTTCTTTTTCCTGCATTCACTGATCCACAAAGCTAAAGCAGACTCCATCCTTATGATGGTCTTGTTGCAGACAGTTACAACCCTTTGTACATCCTTGTTTAAACTTATTGCTGCTGTCGTCCTCATGTTATTTTCCACCTTCTTTATGTAACGAACTGAAGATTCATTTATTCCATAATGGCACCTACAGCCACGTAACTTCTACCTTCCTTCAGCATGTCCAGAAGTCCAACTTTTTGTGCGATGGTTAGCACCTTTCTCTGGCTTTTGGGTGCGACTGCAGGTGCTTTTGTCAGTGCAGAACGTTTCGTCAACATTCTGGGTTTTGTCAAGGAGACAACTTACAAACATACAGCACTTCAGAATCACATTGCTAGCAATAAAACATTTATGTAAATTTGGCAAGAAGAACGCAGTCTGTACTGTACAAGAGACACGGCACGGAGGAGTCTGATTATCAATGGTTTACAGTCGCTTAGCCAATCAGGACACAGAACACAATACGCATTCATACACTGTAAAAAATAAATAAATAAATAAAAAAAGCATGCAAAATTGCACTGGAAAAAAAAAAAAAAAAAAATCAGTGAAGCAGTGAGGCCATGAAAGGTGAACTGTGTTATAGTGAGGGACAACTGTATTTCTCTTTTAGAGCTGGCATTTAAATTGTACCTGTCACTTACTTACTTCACTACTTAAACCTTAATTGTGCTTTGTGTTTTACTTATAAGCAAGAGAGGTTCACATTCAGTAACAACACTGGACCTTTTTATTACATGAATTACTCAAATCTCATCTAATACTAGTAGTTCCATCAGGTAACTTGGAACACGGAATGTAAATTTGATAACCTCTAGTGACCATTACATGCTAAAACACTGGTCATTTCCAAACACCACAACGGTGCAGAAATTCACTGGGGAGGGACTTGATTTAGATAACTTCAGTCTCATTTAACCAACACAGATGAAGGAATTGACATGGCTTTGACTTGAGGTAGAAGACTTTAACCCTGCTCAAAAAGCTACTAAAGTCTACCTGTACAGGTCATGCTCACCAAGGTTATAATCTTTAACAAAAATGAATGAAGCAACAAAAATTATAATTGAAAAAAACATTTTCGTTAACTGAAATAAATAAAAACTATATAAAAAGAAAATACTGTAACTAACTGAAACTATTGTGCATGTTTATAAAACTAACTGAAATTATAGATGAAATCCCCTTCATTTTCGTCTTTGTCAATCAGCCTTTTGGATTAGTATGAAATCGCTTTATTTTGCTCAGTTTTCCGTGAGCACCTGAACGCACCTCATGGTCCGTCACTTCTCAGTCTAGTTAAGCTTCAACTCAGTGACTACCTACATGGCAACAAAGTTTGGAATTAAGCGGCTGAGTCCAATTTCTTTGAATATGACTGCGAGACAGATAAAATCAAGTTCCTCGTGGTGGAAACGGGTGATAAAATATGTGGAATACTTCTCAAAGAAAAAATCCCACGAATCTGAAAGTCCACTTCAGAAGCTAGCAGCAGACGGCTAATGGTGAGGACCTGGATAAGCTAGCATGTGTGAGTAGTGGCTCCTGCTGAACCAGTTCGTTTGCCCCCAAACAACTGAATTCAGGGTTCTCCCAGAAATTTGTAGTATCACCGTCGACTGGGGTGGGGGGGTGGGGGGTAGCACAAACAATGATCTAGCGCTGGCAACCGGGGGGAGATGGGGTGCATAAGGGGTGAGTGGCGGTACCCTGGCGCATCGCCATTATTCTATTGTCTGGGGAGAACCCTGGAATTGTTAACTGTATTGTCACATTAATGTGTCATAAGGCTGCACCTGCATCTAGTGCTGAGAAGATGAGGTCTTCATTTATTTTTGAGTTTGTAGTTTTGGTCCAAACAGAGTCCTACCTGTAGAGTGTACAGGGTTGTTGGTTTTGAATGTCTCTTCAGTCTATTGTCTGTTTAGATCAGTACCAGGCACACTACCTGTATCTAACCCTCACAACTGTTGGACTATTACACACATTTTACACTTTAGACTCAAGCTCTTTTATGGACTGTTGTGGTTGTTGTGCACTGTCGGTTTTTCTACAGTAACTGAACACATTTTTTAAATGGTATCCTTAGTTGAGTTTTATTACACACTACCTACTCTAATCTTTTTGAATCCTGCACCTGACAAATAACCCAAAGTATGAAAAAAAACTAAAACTAATAATAACTAAACTAAAACTAAGCATTTGGAAAAAAAAACAAAAAACAAAACTAATAAAAACTAGCAAACCCACTAATTAAAACTAACTGAATTGGAGGCAAAAAAAAAAAAAGTCAAAAAGAAAATAAAACTAAACTATAATCAAAAACGTGAAACTATTATAACCTTGGCAAGGAGGTTATGTTTTCATAGGCGTTTGTCTGTCTGTCTGTCTGTCTGTTAGCAAAATAACTTCAAAAGTTACGGACGGATTTTCATCAAATTTTCACAGATTGTCAGAAATGGGGTATCCTACAGATGATTAGATTCTGGTGGTGATCCAGATCAGCAGTGCCATCTACTGGATGAAAGTACAAACACTGCCTTGGTGGAGGTCTGCGCTCTCCGAGTGCTTCTCTAGTTTATTCAAGCAGCATTTGGGTCTGCATGAAAAACAAGTGGGCAGCCACAGAAGGTATGGAATGTATTATAGACCTATTACTGTATGGACTGAATATGAAATATCTTGGAGCTGCCGTGGAACATGGGCAGTGGCTGAGTGAATCCCACACAGTTGTCAAACACAGGTCTATACCTCTACTGTGTCCTGTTGGTTCTAATTTTAAATGATTTACAATACAATAGAATTCAACATCACAACTGAGGCCAACCTTATTAACGCCAACTCTTTGCTTTGATTCCAAAACTAGTCACATTATTACGGTTAAATTATGTTAATTTTGGTAGAGTAAGATAATAAAAAAAAATAATAAAAAAATACACTTTTATGTGATTTGAAGGGTTTAAAATGTTAATTTTGCTTCACTCTCCCCTGTTGAACCTCTAACCATGGACATCATCGTTCTCCTGCCCCCCGTTCTTCTGGATCCGCTGCTGTTCTGCAGATAAGGTCAGATGTATAAGTCAAAGGCTCACTATGTTTTACAGACAAGAACATAGCACATTTTGGGTAAAATTTCAGCTGCTTCATTTTTTCCTTTTCTGTTTAAAACCCTGCTGCACATTTGATTTCATGCACGGTAGGCATCCTGTAATCCTCTTGATCATCAAAGCCGGAGCATGTCAATGAACATGATGCTTCTGTCCTGCTTTTGGAGTGAGAAGGAGTCCGCTGTGCTGCCCCTGATGTGTTTAAGTGGGCTCTGTGTCTGTAGTAAGTGCTGGAAGATCGAAGCGAGAAAAGTAGGAGTCGTAAAGGATGATTTAACATGAACACAGAGTTGAAACCGGCAATGCACCAGCCACTTTAAGTGCGGAGAAAGACAGAAAATAGAGGGTAAAATGAACAGGTGAATTTGTTCTAGGGAGTAGGAGAGCGATGAATTTGATTGGATCTGGTCAGGAACATTTGGGACAACTTCGTTTCAGGCAATTCAGCAGTTTATAAAATAGTCAAGAGAAGCAAAGTACAATTTAGAGGTGCCCTGCTACATATATTTTATTACTTTTGTGGTAATGTCTGAAGTTCTACCATGGACTTAAACATTTTTTTGTGGAAAAAATGCCTTGGTTACTAAGTTTCAAGTCATTCTATAAAGAAATAGAAAATCTGCTAGAAGACTGAGCTGAATTTGCACCAGTACTGAATAATATTCAACATGCTAATCTGTTTGACTCTGATTGGCTAACAGCTAGCAATCAGCCCTGCGTAACAAATAGGGGATCTGGCGTAAACTAAGGCCCCGTCCAGACGAGTCTGATACGGCGTATTGTTTGAAACCGTGTCAACAAGACGTTACATAAAAATGGAGG
>JAQQZY010000009.1:7090592-7102589 GCA_030068375.1 Ostorhinchus rueppellii
GAAGGCGGGGTACACCCTGGACAAGTCACCAGTTCATCACAGGGCTGTCATATAGAGACAAACAATCACTCTCACATTCACACCTATGGGCAATTTAGATTAGCCCATTAATTATCATTGCATGTCTTTGGATTGTGGGAGGAAACCGGAGTACCTGGAGAGAACCCACGCAGAGACAGGTCCCACCAGTGACTGGTGCAGGAATCGAACCCTGGAACTTCTTGCTGCGAGGCACAAGTGCTAACCACTGCACCACCGTGTCGCCCAAAGTATCCATTAATGGACCTTAAAATAATCTGACACCAACACAAACTGTTCTTTTCATTTGTTTGTTTTTGTGTTCTTTTGTTTCTTTTCCTCCTCCTCAACCGAGAAGACTGTGTTGAACTGTTGAATTGAGAAATAAATAAAAATTGTTAAAAAAAAAAAAAAAAAAAAAAAGAACTAAAACAAGCTCAACACCCTAACCTTAGTGCAATGATTACATTTTGGAGGCGATCCATATCACCGTCTGCATCCAGGAATTTTTTTAAGGATTCTTTACCATTGCGAGATAGGGTATGACGGCACAGAACTGCACATGAGGCCATTCAGCACCATCTAGTGGAGGAAAGTACAAACACTAAAAAAAAAAAAAAAAAGGACAAACACTACCTTGGCGGAGGTCTGCACTGTCCGAGTGCTTTTCTAGTTTGCAAGTGGATTAGTGATGATTGTATCAACAGGTATTAAACCTTTTATATCAGTAGGTGATCATCTGTTTGGGTCTTTATGGTTTAAAATAGAAAAAAAGATAGAAAATCAATATAAGCAAATATATATGTCATATAAAATGAACCTGGAGGAGGAGAAATCCCTGGAATGTAAACATAAGACTGGTTAAGTATCGCACTGTGTTATTGTATTATGGTTCAGTTCTGTATGAGTTGAACAGTCACAGACGTATCATAGCACACATTCACATTTTTGTAATATTTTGTTTGCACCCCCCAGCTCTGTGATCAGCTGTTGTGGATATCACTGCCCATAATGTCCCGTCACATTGTGCTCAATCAGTATTCAGATCATTACACAAACATCCTCTGGTCATTTAAGCTCCATCCAGACCTGAGATCACAAACATGGGAAATAACTAAAGGCTCGAAGTAATAGCACTTCTCCTTCTGTTTACAGGAAGAACCAACAGCATTATGTTTTCAGCAGAATAACTGTAATTACTATATTTCCAATGTGTTATAGAAAATTAAAGAGGTTTTTTTTTTTTAAAGTGTAAAGGTCATGGTTTGAGCCTCGACGACAGCAAAGAGAGATTGATACAGTGATGTGTTGTGTGTTTAATATAAATATCACGTCTCTATATGTGCTCATGGCCTTGACCTCCCGGTGCCAGCCAACACAGTATCAGATTACTGTAACAGCACATGCACGGCACATCCCAACTATGAGACGCCAAGGATAGGATGACCAGGTCCACTCATGACAAATGCTGTGGGACAATGGAGAATATTTTAGAAATGCTGAGAGGTAGGTGTGCATTTTGATTAGTGGCGGCTCATCAATAGAGGGCGCTAGAGCTCCGCCACACCTGTCTCATATGAAGAAGAAGACGATAGGGAACAAGTGGTTCCAGGCACAACAAGCCCCGCCCCTCGCATGTATTGCAACTTATTTTGGCATTAATCATCAAAGTGCAAAGTTTGAATTAAATTGAAACAAAATTGATGTTTTTTTTATGTATATGTGAAATTTCACCCATTATAAGTAAATGGAAAAAAAAAAAAAGATTTAAAAATTTTGAAAAATTTGAACTTTGACCTACTTTTCCCAAAAATGTAAACAAATCTATTCTGGGTCACTGCCAATCTATTAACACAATTTGGTCTGAATTCAACAAATAATTTTGCTGTTAAAGGGTCAACAAACAAAGAAACAAACGGAACCAAAAATAGTACCCCTTACCTGCCCTTTGGGGGACGGGGCAATAGTACTTAACACGTGAATTTATTTCCAACTACGTAAAAAAAAAAAAAAAAAAAAAAAAAAAAAAAAAATCACTTGTGTTTTTGCTTTCTAAAAGATAGTATTTTGGTTGCATTTTGGAGCGGAGGGGATTTGATGCAAATTTGCGTCAATCAGCATCGAGGGGTTAATATTTAAATAAACAAGCTATACATGATACAGCCCATGAGAACCATGTAGAATCTGTATTCAAGTGTAGTTACCTCCGCCATGGAGGTATTGTGATCGCCCGAGTTTGTGTGTGTTCGTTTGTGCGTTCGTTTCCTGCAGTAACGTCAGCCGGCCACAAGGGGGCACTCTCTTTGTTATTATATTTGGTGTGTGTCTTAGAGGGGAAGGCAATGTGCAGAATCAGTTTCTGGGGACAGTATTTGTACGGACCAACCAGAACAACGGCTCATTCAGCGAATAATGACGTTTTAATTCTACATTTAACGAAATCTCGTTGTTGTTACTGACAAAAATAAAATCTGTATTATGTATGAGACGTATATCTGTACAGACAGAGTGGAAACTGGACATTAACGTGTTCATATTTGGTCCAATATGCCGGCGCCAGTTGTGCGGTTCACTGCAGGCTGATATTTGGGAAACATTTCAACAGAGGTCAGTGCTTTCCGCTAATTCAGGACAAATTTTTTCCAAAGTAGAACACAATATTTTGTTGTCCTTTTATTACCTCCGCCAAGGAGGTTATGTGGTTGCCCTAGTTTGTGTGTGTGTTCGTTCGCTGCAGCAACTTCACCTGGCCACAAGGGGGCGGAGGTCTGCACTCTGAGTGCTTTTCTAGTTTATAAATGATTTTGGTCATTTCAGCCACATTCAAACTGCAGGCAAATGTGGCTCAAATCCCATTTTTTTTGCCCATATGTGACCTGTATCTGATCTGTTAAAGACAGTCTGAACAGCACTAATCTAACCCAGACCACTTCATGTGTGGTCCTAAATCCGATACGTGTCTGATACTTTGCAATGTGACTTCAGTCTGATCGGCCATGTCACATTTGTCTGACCTTCACACTACTGAAATGCAACAAATGTCACAATTCTGCGTCCCAGGAGTGTCACATCTGTAAACACAGTGCGTGCCTACGTGGTCACGTATTACATCAGGACTTCTTTGGCACATGGGGGTCACTTTAGGGTCGCATTCGGTTCATACTCCAAACTGATGGAAGTTGCATTTAATGTGTAATATGAATGAGCGCACAAAAAAAAAATGTTTTCATAGATGTGAAATTTTGCCAATTTTAAGTAAATGGGAGGAAAAAAAGATGTAAAAATGTTCATTAAAAATTTGAAGTTTGACCTAATTTTCACAAAATGTAATCAGATCTATTCTGGGTCACTGGCAATCTATCAACATAATTTGGTATGAATTCAACCAATAGTTTTGCTGCTAGAGTGTTAACAAACAAACATAGTATCAAACCAAACTAAAAGTAATACCCCTCGCCTCCCCTTTGGGGCACGGGGTAAACATTAGTATAAAGCAGCATCAATAATATTTTCTTTGTAAAATCAGTTAATGACTCTAACACTGAAGAACAGTGTTACTTTTAATAGATATCTTTAAGAGTTTTGAGCTTTTTTTTTTTTTTTTTTTTTTTTTTACCCCTGGAGCAGGTTACATTAATTTTATGAAAAGCAGATACATTTCTATGATAATAACTAATAATATGTAACCTTCACAGCACTGATGCTACTATGTACACACAGAAATGAACATCTTCTTCTGCTGATATTCAAAGTTCCAGTGAAAACGTAAATCTGACTGAAGTCCATCTGAACTCATGCATGGCCTTCAAAAACAACAGGCCTATGTGGGAGAGAATGCAAGTACTGTCTGATGATGTCACACATCCCACTCCATGATCTAAGACATGGATGTCAAACATGTGGCCCGTGGACCAATATCAGCCGCCAAAGGGTCTAATATGGCCCATGGGATGAATGTGTGAAATGCAAAAAATACTCTTAACAATAATTTGAGTTCAGGTTTCACATTTAGCCCAATTCAATCTCAAGTGGGTCAGACCAGTAAACTAACATCATAATAACCTATAAATAAAGACAACTACAAAGGTATCATTTTGTTTTAACTCATTCACTACCTGGCGTTTTCAAAACAGAAACCCCCATACTGCCAGGTGTTTTAGAGCATTTTGACTGATTTTCAAGACTCACAGAATATCGAGTTCGAGGACTATATAAACATGGCACCCATCAACATAAAGTGTAAAGTCTCTTCTTTCATGTGGAAAAAAAATTTTGTTTCCAGCTTTTTCGCTTCTCAAGTTATTGACCTTAGAACACAGGGTGGTTTCGCCCAAAATGCCTGAAAGCTAAATACTTCCTCAAAGCATGTCGTTTCCTAGCAACCCCGCCAATAAAAGCCGATTGACGCCAAAACACATCATTGGCAGTGAATGAGTTAAGCGTAAAAAAAAAAAAAAAAAAAAAGTAAAATTACATGAAAATGTTCAATTTTCAAACTATCCTTTCACATGAAATGGAAATAACCTGAACAAATATGAACAACATGAAACGTCTGAAGAAAGTCAGTGTAATTTTATCAATATTCTGCCTGTTATTAAATGTTTTGTGTTTCCACTGTGATCTGTAAGTTGTAAAGCACATGAACAGAGGCATAATGTTAAAATTTCACTTATATTTCTTGTTTGTTCATGTCGTTCACATATTTTAAGGATAGTTTGCAGATATCAATATTTTCCTAATTTTATTTTTTTTTACCCTTAAACCTGGAGAAAAGTTTAGAGTTGCCATTATTTCTATATTATTCTATTATTATTTTACTGGTCTGACCCATTTGAGACAATATTGGGCTGAATTTGGCTCAAATGCAGATGGTATGAATGACATACTGTATTTCTGACAGTTTTGTGAAATTGTGCTGAATCTCATGTTTCACACACACAGTATGAACAAAAAATCTTCTTGCATGAGACTTCTCAAGTGAATACTTTACTGTAGAACACATGTCATCAGTGTGCAACGAAGAATACACATCTTTATCTTAGTGCATTAACATGTCTGTGCAAAAAGGAACTTATCATGCATTTTAAATGCACAGATTTTTCTTGCTCATTCATGTTATTAAGGATAGTTTGTTGATGTAAACATTTGCCTAATGTAATTTTAGTTTTTCACCCCAAAACCTGGAGTTCCTTTTGTTTTGCTGCAGCTCTCCTATTACTCCATGTGTTTAAACAGAAACTATCACATTCCCTAGGTGACTCTTGCACATGTTGACTCTCCCCTTGTGCTCTCTGCCCGTACAGTCTAGTCGTTACTTATGTTGTTATAGTCTCTTCCCCATTGGTTACTAGTCTTGGATTCATCTGTACTGTTTCCTTTGATCTGCTTTTCTTTTGTTTTGTCCTGTTCTTTTTGTTTCTGTCTGTTGGGGCCTCTTGCCAGGTCATCATTAGTTGCTTTTCCATTGATCCTCAAATATCACACACAAAAAAATTGACCTAATGGAAAAACGACAATTTTGCCAAAACTCTCATTTTTTGGTTAAACATTTTTGCGCTGGCAAAAGGTGGTTTTTATGTAAAACTGCAATGAAAATACCCTTTTTCACAAATAGCGTCATGTGAATAAAAAAAAAAAGATGTGGATGGACGTTGCAACACGCAAAGAAGAAGAGTTTTAAAAGAAACATGGTGCAGTATTTGTGGAGACACCAGGAAATTAAATAATTTTTTATTTAGTATGGAAAAGAGGAGTAATATATAATAATAATAATAATGAATATATCTGTAAATCAACACCATATTTATGTCATGTTTATGGAATGACTTCTCGTGTGATCTTGCGATGATAAATAAACAAATCATCCATCACAGTTGTTTTTTTTGTTGTTTTTAATTAACAAAATATTTACAAACAGGAATACAAACATTTCAGGATGGAATATAATTATGGTATTAACATCACAATACAGAATAACAGATAAGTAGAAAACAGTACTGCAAGGAAAAAAAAGGACAAATTAAAAAATAAAGAGGCTTGTGGTAAATTAGAGCTCAGGTAACATCATGTGTTTTACACAGACTTCTTGTTTTGATTGCTTTGGGATTTAACATTTTATCAATGGTTTCTAAATAATTTTAGCAGTACAGCTATAAAAACAAAAATACTTGGTCATTGTTTAGAGAATTTGGAACAATGAATATGAAATTTAGCTAGAGTTAAGAGTAGTTAGATTATATGGAATGTGTCTTGGAATATTTTTTCATTTTTACGCAAACCAAATAAAATATATTGGATATTTAATTTAAATGAAGGGTCAACTTTGTTGTTCAAACCATCACATTTGTGATTTAATGGAAAAACCAACATTACACACTTCTGTTTTTCTGACATTTAGTAAATAGCGATAAAGTTTTACTCATAAGACCAATGGAAAAGTGACAATTGTAAATGAGAAGCAGTTTTCAATTGATTTTACCTGGTAAAATAAAGTAATAATAAAAGTTGACCTTATTTATATATTATTATGTTATAATTTTACTGTCAGATGTTGTGACTGACACTTTTTTCAATTGTTTGTTTATTCAATTTTTTATACATTACACAGACATAATACACTCAGAACAGAGAACAAAGAAGAAAGCTGAGAGAGATAAAATAAAATAATAAATGATACTTCAATAAAAAGAATATTGGTAGAATATGTACATCTGTATTGAAATGAAAAGTAAAAATGAAGGGGAAAAAAGAAAAAAAAATCTTTAAAAGTAAAATAAAACAAAATAAAAGTAAGTATGTTTTTTGTGACGTTTCACAATGATGTTTCACATTAAAAATCTTGCATGAGGCTCATTATGTCCATGCTTTACTGTACGACGCATGTCATCAGTGTGCATCACACACACATCTTCAGCTCAGACTATCATCTGCATGTTTTATCCAGAGGACATCTTAACCCTCCATTCCTATAGGTGTCAGTATAGTCGTCCTTCCTCCTCCCCCTCCTCTCCTCCTCCCTCTCCTCCTCCTCTCATCCACCAAACCTCCGCGAAAGGGTGTGCGTTTTGAAGGTTGTATGAAGCTAAGCGCCACTGCGGAGAAGGACCAGTCGCCACTTGGCTTGACAACCCGAGACGAGCACCCTGAAGCCGGGGTGGAGCACATCCCTCCCCCCTCCTCCTCTTCGCTACTCCGCTGGTCGGTCCCCCTCCTCTTGAGCTCAAACTCCCACCAAGGTCTTGTCCTCCGGGGAACACGCTGTAAATGCCGCATACACCGACATTAATTGCTAAAAGTTTACGTTCATAGGACACGTCGGAAAATGCGATGTGACAGCTCGTGCGGCTCTGCCTCAAGGTCAGAATCCGAGCAACGACGCTTTACGTCGGAGTTTCTTGGCCAGTGGAAGACGGGGGGGATGCCGCTGTGTCTGTCTTGCCTCCAGCATCAACAATGACATCTTTCACCGAGTGATAAGCAGTCCACTCGGAGACGGACCAACTTGTAAAAAAGGCTGTTGCTGTTAACGAAAAACCAAGACAGTGGCTGCTCTGAAATTCAACTCTTTCCAGGCGTTTCCTGCTTTGCCCCATCGGCTTGCGCGGGTCCGACTGTTTACCTGGACACTAAACGCATCATCACCCAAGTCAAGGAAGCTAACGCTGTCTGACAACATGCACTTTTGGTTCGGTTTAAGCTAGGTCCACGAGTCATTAATGTCATCCTGGACGGTTTCGCAGTCGGTTAACCGGCGTATGCTTTCGAAGTTCCAGAAAAGTTAGCGCCTCCAACTTCCTTAAACTTCCACGGACTGTTTTACTTCCTAAGTTACATCGCCTGTGTTATTGAGCGACATGCCTTCACGGACAGGTTCAGGTGTCGGGAAGAATCTGCCGGAGCGGGGGCTGCTCCTGGTGATGGTCTGGGTGTTACTGGGGGGCTCCGTGCTCCCACTCGGAGTTGCCGGCTCTCAGGATGTCAAACATGAGGAAAAGTACGGCAACCTTACCTTACCTCATAACGAAAAGAAGGCTTTTCCTGTTCTGGACCTCGACTACCACCACGTACAGACCCCCTTTGAGATCTCATTATGGGTGCTGTTAGCCTCTTTGATGAAATTAGGTGAGTACCACATGACTATGTTATGTCTTATCATCATCTGGAATGGCTGAGCAGAGGAGCAGCAGTGATGTTTCAGATGGAAAATCCTCCTTAACGCATGTAAATATGACTCTGGGTGGTCTCAGTTATTAATATGGGGATTAAATGTTGCATCTTTGCCTGTGTAAACCCCCATTCACCTTGTATTCTTTCAATTATATAAAGATCCTGTGGGTATTGTAACAAAAACAAGTAAAACCAGGATTAGTTCACCACCTTTTGTAACTCAGGGGGTATATGCACATATATAGATATGTATGGATTTCTGCTGTGCACATTTCTACACATCGCAGCAGTGTGTTTTAGAGGGGTCAGTGATGACTAAGCAGCTTCAAGGTGTTGTACAGCAACTATTTGGCAACTTGTCAACACAGGGGTTACTTGTTACTTACCTCTTTCACACTATTACCACACTAACTGTGTTTAATAATGTTCATAAGGAAGTGCCAAAAGAGGAGATATCCAAATTTGAGTTTAACCACTTCCTGATCTTTGATAGAGTTGGCCATGTTTTTTCTAAAATAGGTTTTGAGGTCATGTGTTGCTCAGTATAAACATGCAATGTGAGTACTCGCTTATAAATATTAGACTTTAAGGTGATCCTAGCGTGCTGAAAGGCTTCTGTGGCACTCTTCCCTTTCTGTTGCTCTTGTGTTTCCTTACTCTTCATTGCTCCTCCCCTATGGCTCTCCTTTCTCTCCTCCTTCCTCTCTATATACTCCTGTCTTTCTTTCTGTCATCAGCCCCTCTTTGCTTTGTGCTCCCTGCAGAACACAGCATTGTCCTGTGCTATCGTTTACGACGAGCCAGCAGCTTGTCTGGTTGTGTGTGACATCAGGGGCCTGACTGAGCACCGGGCTGTAGTCAGGGGAGAATACTGCCTCACTGTCTGGGGTGAGAATCCCAGTGTTTGTGGGAAGACAGGACAGGCAGGGGGTGGCTTCTGCAGTAGGACGAGCTGAAGGACATGACAGCAGTTAAAGTGAGAGATGAGGATGAGAGAAGATAGTGAGTGGAAGCATTATGAAAGTGCATGGAACATAAGTGAGGTTGGGGAGAAGGCAGGGTGAATAAGCGTGCGAGCTGACAGCAGCAGTAGACAGTGGTGACCTTAAGCCTCTGATTATCCTCGGACTGCTGAAAATGGACTGTGGGTAATTCGATGTGGCTTTTACACTGCTCAGCCTCGGTCATGTCTTTGATTCATGCTTGTGAACCAAATCCCTTGACTCTTAAAGACAATACATTAACCCATAAAGACCCAAACATCCACTGTCCACCAAAACCATCTACTGATCTAAACTGTTTAATACCTGTTGATCCAATAGTCCTATTAATACATGTAAATAATTGATGTAAAATACAGTTTTTCATCTTTTCATGGTCCTCAGATATGACCCATTTGGACATTCAGAGGCTCTGTAGTTACCATGGAAACCCCGTCATCATCTACAACATTGCTTCACCAGTAAAACCCATGGAGTTGGATCAATGACAGTGGATGGAGACTAAAGCTGCACAATATATTGTTTGAGCGTCGGCATCATAATGTGCATGTGTGCAATAGTCCCATCACAGGTCCTGCAGTGTAGGAGGCAAATAAACTCAATGTGTTCTCATCTAATTTCAACCTGGGTACCTGACTCACACCACCCACAGCGAACCACCAATCAGATCATTCATAATCAGTTTGCTGAAGCAGACCACGCCCCTGCACATGGAGTGAGTCAGTGGTAACAACATTGAAAAATGAGCAACAAACGAGAAAATCACCAAAAACAAAGACTTGGTTCCAAAAAGAAAAGCAATGTCTGTTATCTGGAATAATTTCAGCTATAAGAAGGATGATACTGAAAGATGTGTTCTGTTTCGATAACGCCTTAACGCACCTTTCACCACAACAAGAGGAAATGCAACTAATTTGTTTGACCATTTACATTGACACCATACAGTTATTGTATCCTCATGAGTATTTTTTCATATTGTAATATGGATTGTAGGGTTAAAAAAAATGGAATGTTAGTTTTTTCCATTATCATGCAGCCCTAATGGAGACACTTGTTTATGTTCAATGATATATTTTTACTGAAGTCACTTTTTCTTCATTTTCGTCTCTTCTGATATAATAACCTTTGAATTACTCAGCTTTTATGAACATCTGCATGATGAGTGAATTAAATATAGGAAAATACATGGTATACACTAAAAAAGAGAGCAAAATACCAGGGTTATTGTTATAATAAATGGTGGTAAATCAATTGAGAAAGGTTAAATAGAGAGAAAAATTAATGAAACTATACCAAAAGTAGCACTGGGTCTTTATAGGTTAATTTCCAAGGCTGCCTGTGCACTGTTCCTGTGTTTGTCCATTTGTCACCCATCCACTTAACTTAAAATGGTTTGAACTTGTACAAACATGTTTCATTCAACTCAAATTCTGGCCTAAGAGGGTTAAAACAAAAAGAAAACTGCAATTATGTTGCTTTTCCACTAATCGTATCATCTCAACTCACCTTGACCCAGCACAGCTTTTTCGGCATTTCCACTATGTGCGAGCTGGAACCCCCAGATACTATCAGATAGTTTTTTGCCAAAGTTCCAAACAGGCCAAGGTGATACTACAAATTGGTCCATCCAGAAACGTTGCTGCATCAATACTTAATGAATCATCATGTCATTGCATGAGGTACGGAGCCAAGACAGAAGGAAATGTCTAAAAACTTTAAAGGAGACTCTCTATGTTTTGTTTACTGTAGTTCCTTGTTAGTTTTAGTTTCACCTGAAAAATAATAATATATGTTTAATTTATTTGTAATCCTCCACTGTTGTTTTTATACGCTTCATATATAAAAGTTAATGGTTTGTTGGTGACAATTGTGTTGCTATAACAACCTGCTGCACTGAGCGAATACAACAGCTGCAGTAGAAGCACTGCAAGCTACTGGCTAAACCACACCAAGCCGAGATGTGCCATGCCATGCCAAGTTGAGGCAAGTCAAGTCCAATATATCGTGGCAGTGGAGGAGCTCCCCTAGGCTACAAACAGTACATGACTTCAAGAGAAAACAATAGCTAAAAGGTTGAAAAAATGCTCCTGTTTAGTATTTCAATCCTAGCATGACTCTGTCTTTGACTTAAGTCTGTTTAAGGTGCGACATCGGTGGTTTTATCACGTCGGCTTTATCTTTCTGCAGACAATAATTATTGTATCATCCTTTAAAAATCCACTTATCAGTCGACCTCTGCTAAATAATCCTCTTGAAGTGAAACTTTTTCCGCCTTTGTTCGAATAAGATGGGTGTGTCTGAAAGGGGCTGTTTACCTTTAATCAGGCACACAGATAAAGGTAAATGTATCATGCTTTTATCTAAATAACCTTGTTCCACATACATTTTGTATATTAATAGGTAACCCATCACAGGGAGGGACGATAAAAAGAAAAAAAACTTGACTGGCAGTTGTGAAAACTAATGACTGTCTGAAAGCTTGATTATAGGCGCCTGGTCTTTCTGGACTTTAAGTCCTCAGGTGTGCTGGGCCTCATTCATCAATGTGTGGATTGTAGTGGGACACACCTTTGGTAATCACACCGTAGACGGTGAAACTCCCCGTTTCCCACTCCGTCTGGGGACACTTTTGATAATGTGTCCAAGAGGCCCAGCTAGTCTCACCTCCCATTTCTAATTCAAACAACCCTAATGATTTCAGGGGAAAGTTTGTTTTACTGTTATTGCGTTAGTGAATGGAAGCCACACACACACACACACACACACACACACACACACACACACACACACACACACACACACACACACACAC
>JAQQZY010000009.1:7151224-7162300 GCA_030068375.1 Ostorhinchus rueppellii
CTCTAACCTACTTTACTCTATTTTTATTTCATTTAATCTAATTCAATTTAGTCTAACCTACTATAATTTATTCTAATCTAATTTACCTAATTTAATTTAATATAGTCTAACCTACTTTAATTTAATCTCATCTAATCTAATCTAATAGAAATTAATTTAATATAGTCTAACCTACTTTAATCTAATCTAATTTTATTTCATTTAATCTAATTCAGTTTAGTCTAACCTACTTTAATTTATAATAATCTAATTTAATCTACTCTAACCTAATTTAATTTAATTTCTGCTCGTGCACTCTGTTTTCTTAAGATGGAATTAGTCTTCCATTAGCTTTTCAGTGTCTTCTGTTCTGTTTTAGATCCTGTTTATCCTGTTCCTGTGTATTTAGTTTTTATCAGTATGTCTTATATTTATTCTTCTTTTACTAGTTTTAGCATGTCTTGTATTTAGAACTTTGTTCAGCACTTTGGACACTTTCCGTTGCTTTAAATGTGTTAAATAAATAACCCCGTCTCTTCTAATAAGAACAAAAAGCTGGGCAGTAATGAAGTTAATTTCCTAGAGACGAGGCTTTTGACTTTCATTTATTGAAAGTCCTCCTCCTCGCCATCACTTCTCATCTCTGTAACTAACTGACTCATCATCCAATCATCCGCTGGCTTTGGTTAACAGTCACATCCACGAGTGTTTGGAGAGGTTCAGAGTTGTATTTTGAAGGGTTTAATGCACGGTGAACATGCCCAGTAACACACCCACCGCTGTCTCTGGAGCTCAGCGGTGAGTCACCGGCGCTGGAGGCTGGAACAGCAGACTGTCCTCATGGCTTCTGCACCATAAAACACCAGGCAACAGGCGACCGCAGACAATAGGCACTTTTCCATTAGGCTTATGTGTAAAATATTCTCGATATTTATTAAATGTCGAAAGAACCGAAGTGCGTAATGTCTGTTTTTCCATTAAATCACAAATGTGATGATTTGCTTATTTATTATTGCGAGATGACACGAAAGTCGTTCCATAAACATGGTGACGAACGTAAATATCACATTGATTTACAGATATATTCCTTATAATTATATTATATTACCCAGTGTTTCTCACAGGACAGGAATCTATTTGTTGTGGGGGGTGGGGGGTGCGACCAAGAAAAACGCACTAGTTTTAACACTTGAACACTTTTGTCGCATACAGTTGAATCATTACTAACAAGCAGAGCCGCACTACTTACAGTGTTAGCTAAGCGACAGCAGGTAAACAAGTGTGACATGGCTAGCCTGTTGGCTAACATTAACGCTGCTAACAGTGCAGACAGTCTCTGCACATGTTGAGCTTCAGCTACATTAACAGACACAGGCTCATATAACAGGATGAGTTATAGCTGTTCCAACCACTGTTTTAGTTAAGTTGTTCTTTTGCACTCTTCTTCTTCTTCTTCTTGAGGTGTGCCAAGTGCGTCTTCTTTGCTTTTATTGGCGGAGTGACGATTTATACCACCACGTACTGCACTGGAATTGTAATGGCTCACTACATTACAATGCTTTTATTAACGAGGTCGAGCCAAAAGTGGAAAAAATATTTGTGGCAGAAATTATTTATTCGTAGCAGGCTGGCATGAATAATTTAATGTATGGGAAACACTGATTAAACCCTATATTCAATACTAAATTAAAAAAAATATATACATTTGTTTTTGGTGTGCGTTTGTGTTTTATTCACATGACTTTATTTGCGAAAAAAAGGTCTTTCCATTGCAGTTTTGCATAACGTATACCAATTTCGCAACGCCTGAAAAACCACCTCTTCCCAGCGCAAAAACTAATAATAAAAAAATAGAGTTTTGGTGAAATTGTCGTTCTTCCATTAGGTACATTTTCATGCACAAGTTATATTTGTGATATTTGAGGGTCAGTGGAAAAGCAACTAATGACTGTTCTTACCTTTTTCACGGACAATCAAAGACCATAAGCACATGTTAAATCAGGCTGTCAAACTCCTTCTTCCGATGTCAAGTTGGCCAGACCATTGAAATATTAACTTAATAACCTATTATTTATAATGACAACTTTTTCTCTTTTAGTGCAATAAAAACATAGAATGATGAAAATATGCACATTTACAAACTATCATTTCAGAAAAAAAATGTGAACAAACTGAAATAAGTGAAAGTTTGTTAGAAAAATAAGTCAAATTTTAACAATATTATACACTAACACATCCTTTATACATGTGCATTACACACAATGTTACACAAAACATTCAGTAACAGGCAGAATATTGTTAAAATGTTTGGAATTTGGAACTAAAATAAGAATTTCTACAACACGTCTCAGCTTATTAACACAACTTACAGATCTACAAATACACAAAACGTTTAATTAATAACAGGCAGGATATTGTTAAAATTGCACTTACATTTACATTTATATTTACAAACTATCCAAACATAATAGATCTGGAAAAACCTGGAAATAAAGAAATAAGTAAAATTTTAACAATATTATCCCTCCGCTTATCATTTATACATGTGCATTAGACACAATATTACACAAAACATTCAGTAACTGGCAGAATGTTGTTAAAATTGCACTTAATTTTCTTTAGACTTTTAAGATTGTTCTTGTTTTTTCAGCTTATTCACATTTATTGTTAAATAATAGTTTGCAAATGTAAATATTTTCATAGTTTGATGTTTTTTTATTGCACTAAAACAGTAAGAAAAGGTTGTCTTTATTCATAGGTTATTATGCTGTTATTATTTCAGATGAGCTCACATTGGCCTGTATGTGGAACCTGAATTCAGATGAGTTCAACACCTGTAACTGTTCATATCTTCAGTCATTTTTACATTTCACAAATTCATCAGGACCTTTGGTGGGCCGGTTTTGGCCCCTGGACCTCATTTTTGACACCCCTGTGTTAAATCATGCACATCCTCTTCATCACCTGTGCCATGACACATCAGCCACAGAAGCACTGCTATTAAAACGTTTTTTATACACTGATGCCACCCTGCTATCGATGACCTGCCGGGGCCGAGGAAAACAAAGAATAACCTTTAGGAATCTGTAGAAATGGTCTTAGCGTTTGTCTGCCAGCGGCGACACTGTCGAGACTCGTCATCCACACCCCTGCAGTGTCGGCGAGTTTTTAAGCAAATCAATCACTTCTCACAAAGCACATGCAAATTTTGTGGCTTTACTTAATGACTTGTTGCCACGGCAACGCATAGCATGTCAGCCTGTCGTCTGAAGGATTAGTCAGAACACCATGGTGACCTAAGGCCAGCTGCAATCTAGGAAGAGAAATGCATGTGAACATGGTTTCCTGGTTCTCACGCTGGCTCCGAGAACCGGGGAACGTGTTCAATCTATCACTGGGCGAACGCTGCCGCTGCTGGTTTTTTTTCCCCATAATTCACTTTCAAAGCTTAGTCGCCTGCTGTGGTTGTTGATAATGATGTTGGCGGTCTTACCTGGAAATGTGTTTGTACTGTGAGGAATAGCGGCAGTGAAACAAAAGGCACAAGACGCAGCTGAATAATGTGTGAGCGTGATCCGAGAATCCTGTAGTTCATCATCACAGACTCAAAGATTCTTTATTACAGTCGGTTCACCGGATGCACAGCACATACATAGAACTGACAGACCGTTTGTCTCAGCTTAGAATTAGAAAACCATGTAATTTTTCTAAAAAGACGTACAAATAGAATGAGGTGTCAAACATGTGGTCAGGGGGTCAAAACTGGCCCGCTAAAGTTCCGATCTGGCCCACAAGAGGAATTTGCGAAATGCAAAAAGTACACTGAAGATATTAACATTAGTCGCTTTTCCATTGACCTTCAAATATCACAAATCTCACTTGTGCATAAAAATCTGCCTAATGGAAAAACAACAGTTTCGCCCAAATTCTCGTTTTTCAATTAAAAGTTTTTGCGTTGGCAAGAGGTTGTTTTCGGGCGTTGTGAAATTTCTATATTACTCCAAACTGCAATGAAAAGACCTTTTTCTGCAAGTAGAGTTGTGTGAATTAAAAAAAAAAAAAAAAAAAACTCGATGTGACCGGACGTTACAACAAGCAAAGAAGAAGAGTTTTGAACAGAAACATGGTGCGGTATGTGACGACACACCAGGAAACTGAATAATTCAATTTATTTAATTTAATAATTTTTTTAATTTCGTATGGAATAGAGGGGTAATTTAACCCCCTGACAATCAGTAGTTCAAATGTGTCCCCTGTGGAGGACATTTGTAAACCTGAATACTCCCCCCACCCCCCCACCCCTAAGCATAGTACTACATTAACCCCTTTTGCTCTCTACAGAGGACATCTAGGGCTTTTCAGTGATACCAAATGTACATAAAGGGGGGGAACTTTACCTTACAAAGAGTGGGGAATTTAACAAAAAAATGGAATGTAACAATTTTTTTTTTCCTGGTAGTCAGGAGGATAGAATAATAATGTATTTATCTGTAAATAAACACCATATTTACGTTCGTCACCATGTTTATGGAGTGACTTCTTGTGTCACCTTGTGATAATAAAGAAACGAATCATTGCATTTGTGATTTAATGGAAAAATTGACATTACGCACTTCTTTTTTTTCCGACATTTATTAAATATCTGTAAAGTTTTGGGCTACTCTCTCATTTTAGTTCATTTTCCGTATACAGACCAATGTGATATCAAGTAAATAATACTATAATAATCTATAAATGATGACAACTGCACATTTTCATTTTGGTTTAACGTGAAAAAATAACATGAAATTATAAAAATATTTACATTTACAACTATACAACTATCCTTTAACAATAAAATTAGAACAAATATGAACAACCTGAAAAGTGTGAAGAAAATTAAGTGCAATTTTAACAATATTCAATATAAGGCACATGTATAAATGATAATTTGAGGCATAATATTCTTTAAATTGCACTTATTTTTCCAAGACGTAATTTTTTTTCCAGGTTTTTCACATCAGTTTTGTTTGAATAGTTTGTAAATGTAAATTAAATTAAGTACCATTTTAACTATATTCTGCCTGTTATTAAATGTTTTGTGTGTTTGTAGATCCACTGTGATCTGTAAGTTGTCTTAATAATAAACATAATAGATATAATATTGTATAAATTCCTATTTAGTTCCAAATTCCAAACATTTTAACAATATTATGCCTGTTACCAAATGTTTTACATAACATTGTATGTAACAAACATGTATGAAGGACATGTTGATGCTTAATATTGTTAAAATTACACTTATTTTTATGATGAAATTTCATTTTTTCCAGGTTATTCACATTTATTTCCAGATTTTCATAATTTTTTGTTTTTATTGCACTAAAACAAAGAGAAAAAGTTATCATTATTCGTAAGTTATTTTATTATTTTACTGGTCCTTTTGACATCAATAGAAAGAATGGTATAAAGAATAAACTGTAATAGAAAATAAGTCGATATATAAATGCATTTACAACAGCAGCGATAGAATAGAATAACCTTTACTGTCATTGGACTTTACAAAATCAAATTGTTTACTTCTTTTTTTTTTGTTTATTTTATGCATTAGCTCTTTTATCTTTTGCTTTTGAAAGGCACTTACAAATAAAATGTATTATTATTATTATTATTATTATTATTGTTATTGTTAGTGTTAGTGTTAGTGTTAGTATTATTATTCGTATTATTATTCGTATTAGTATTGTGTGTACAGTGAAATTCAAAGTGTTACTCCAGTCGGTGCAACAATATTAACAAAACACCAGTGCTACAGAAAATAAGAATAGAGCGAATATAAAATTATAGAAACTTAAAATAAAATGATTAAAAAGCATCTCTGTAATAAGGCACACACGGTTTCTTTTCTCAGGAGTAATCTTTTAGTGCAATTATGGTTTTATGTGCAATTATTTAAGCATTTCTCTATTTATTACTTGTTATATTTATTATATGGTGTTTTTAATCTATTGCCCTTTAATCTTTTATTGTGTTATTTATTGTTCTGTAAGCTGCAGCTCTATATTTTTGGCTGCTAAGGTGTTTTCATACTCCTTTAGGTAAAAGCCAAGGAAACGTAATTTCATTCTGCGCTGGTATTGTGTCTGAATGACAGTAAAGTGAATTTTGAATCTACAAAAGAACAATATTTTTTACAACTTCACAAAGTCACATAGGAATATATATATTTATTAACAATATCCATGAATGTAAACAGTTCATGAATAGTTTGAACCCGTTATGAGGTGAGGAGGTCCATAATGGATCGAAACAAAAGCAGATATAACCGTAATAATCACTTGTCATCGTTTGTTCTTATAATTTTGTGTGTCTTTGTGTTTTTCCACCAGTTCCTCGACCATCTCCTGACTGGAATTGAAGACATCTGTGGACACTACGGACATCACCACTGGAAGGACAAGTATGGATCTGTCAAAGAATGTGAAATATTACTTTCCCTACAGGGTTTGTGCTCAGCCTGCAAAAGTCCAATCCAGTTTTTGGTAGAAAATAACCAATTTAAGGTTGTCTAAATAATAGCAATAGAGCTGAGCAGGGAATAGAAAATAGATTGACTCGCCGATATCACCCCATCCACACACTCAATTTTGAAGCTGAAAAAGCATCGTGCATGTCAGAAATGAAATTGTCTTCCTGTGTCGTACTAGACAACTGTAGAACAACTGCTATGGGTGCAGCTTGAGCATCCTTCAGTACTTTGAAGCTTCACCTTGAACAAGAAAATAAAATGCTCATAATAAGACTTTTTGGCTCTAAAGGCATTAGAAGTGCATCTGAAATCAAAACAACATAAAACTACCATGAAGCCCATCCAGAAAACGCCGGTTTTCTCGTATTGTGAGGATCATCAAACTCCTTGGTGAGACAGGACGTAAAATAGAAGTTACATGTTATTAGGCCTAGGGGGAATAAAATGTTGTTTCCAGTTACCTGGCCGACCCGAGCAAAAAAACCCTGACCCTCGCCTTTTTGTTTTTTTGTATTTTTTTTTTTGTTTGGGTCGTCCACAGAGACATAAAATTTCATGTGTTTGGCTTGCTGACATGTGCATAGAGATGGGAATCGAGAACTGGTTCTTGTTGAGAACTGGTTCCCAGTAGCTCGATTCCTTGGAATCGTTTGCCTGCCTGGTTAACGATTCTGCTTGTTGATTCCGCCTTCCTTGCGCATGCGCGATGACATCACACGTACGCTGCATTGTTTTGGTCAGAACGTAGCCAACATGTCGTTGAAACAGAAACGGTCTAAACAGATGACACCAGGTCCACTTGCAAGACTGTCAAAGCTTCGTTTTCTTCTAAAGGGTGGAATCCCTCCAATATGTTCAAACATTTGTCCATGTGATTAATACGTTAGATTCGCTATTTAGCATTTAGCGGCAGGACGCCATCCGGGGCCACTTCCGGTTCCGGTTCGGGGAACCAACGTCTTATCCCCTCAAATACAAGTTTCCGAAGGCAGAGAAAAGGAAATGGGGTGCACAACAACGGGAGATGGGCCGGGTCAAACTGGCTCACGTTGTAGAAATGCGGCAATAGAGGAATTAGTAAAAGGTCTTTAGTTTCACTGTACCCCCACCCCAAAAAAAAAAAAAAAAACGGGCCCGGCGCCATCTGTTCTTAGTGTTTGTACATACTGTATGTTATAGTTTTTTTTCTGTAGCAATGGAAATATGAAATACCAGTAATGCAAACATACCTGTTTTCACTCTTTTATTCCCTCACCCAATGAGAATTGATAAGGAATCGGATCAATAAGTAGAATCGATAATGGAATCGGAATCGTTAAATTCTTAGCGATTCCCATCCCTACATGTGCGGTAATTTTTCTCTCTTTTTTTTCCACTGTGATTTTTATTCAATTTTTCATTAAACCAAAAATGAAAACGTCACATTAACAGGTAAAATAAATACAAACACAGACACTCCTCTGTTTGAACCAGGTAATCTATATGTGACAAAGCAAACTGTATGCATGACATTAACCCCTGACACATTAGACGCAGTGAATCTGCATCTGTTTCAGTGTCATAAAAGCTGTTGTGGGTATGTGCTCCTGTTCCTTTTCTTCACTGTTTTTTTTAGACAAAATCCCACCTGTTGGCTCTAATTTATTTATTTTTGTCCTTATTTTGGTCATTTTATTTATTTTGATGTTAAATAAAGACAACAGGAGCCAAGAGTCAAGATGACAGTAACAACATAAAAGTTGGTTGTTCATGGTTTTTATAGTCTCCCTTATGGTCTGAGCATAACGAACACTTACAAAACAACAAAATATTTCACAAATCCTGAGTAAAAACTCCAAAGACAGAAGATTTACATCACTATCATTTATATCATGATAAGTATTATTGTTTTATCCCCCAGTCCTATCACCGTATACCTCTATGTGGTCTTCAGTTGCAAACCTACTCCTAAATGTATTATAGTTCACTGTTTTTAATCCATAAACACCCAGACAGCCACTGCAAACGTGTAGCCAATCCGGCCCGCCAAATGGTCCAGTATGCCCCTTAAGATGAATTTGTGAAATGCAAAAATTACACTAAGATATTAACAATTCCTTTAGTTCAGGTTCTACATTCAGATCAATTTAGTCTCAAGTGGGTAGAACCAGTAAAATATAATCGTAACAACATATAAATAATGACAACTCCATTTTTTCTTTTTAAATGTAAAAACAATCATGTATTTACATTAAAACAAAGTACAATTTTGCAAAAAATGTGAATAACCTCAACAAATATGAATTACCTGAAATTAAATGATTAATCATTTTGCAGGACTATAGATCCACTGTGATCTGTTCATTATAATGTACATGTGTAAATGATAAACTGAGACATGATATTGTTAAAATTACACTTATTTTTTCAGTTTGTTCATGTTACTCGCATTTTTTGAAAGGATAGTTTGTAAATGTAAACCTTTTCATAATGTGATGTTACTTTTTTGGCTCTACAACATAGAGAAAAGTTTGGAGTTGACATTATTTATATGTTATTGTGTTATTATTTTAGTGGTTCAGCCCACTGCAGATCAAATTGAGCTGAATGTGGCCCTTGAACTAAAATCAGTTTGACAGCCCTGCTCTAAATCTATCAATACTTTGAAATAATTCAGGTAAAATACAGTTTGTCATCTTTTCATGGTCATCAGACCATGACCCATTTGATGTTTAGAGGCTCCGTAGTTACCGTGGAAACACCGTCATCTTCTACAACATTGATTCACCAGTAAAACCCATGGAGTTGGATCAGTGACAGTGGATGGACACACTTTTATTCTATGATGCTAATGATATCTTTGCTGGAAAAAGTCACTTTTTCTCAGTTTTCTGTTTCTGTTACAATAACCCTCAACTTTAATCTGAGTTTTTATGAACATCTACATGATCAGAAAATCAAATATAGCAAAATACCTGATTTTCACAGGGAAAAAAATGCAAAGTACAGAGAACAAAATTATAATAAATGATGATAAATCACTTAAGAATGTAGAAGTAGCACTGGATCTTTATGGATTGAAAGGCTCATGCTATGGAGCACTATATAGACACGGGCATAATGACAGATAATTACAGCTGTAATTGTGGAGGATCTCTTAATCCCCTGCTTTCATTTTGTGTCTTTCTCAGCGTGCGTCATATCCTATTTTAACCTCTGCTTTAACGTTTCCTCTCCAGACTAAATCGCTTCAATAAGAAATACATAAAGAAGTGCCTGATCGCAGGCGAGCGCTCCAAGGAGCCACAGCTCATCGCCTTCTACCACAAGATGGAGATGAAACAGGCCATTGAGCTGGTGGAAAGCGGAGGGGGAGTCAAGCTGCCGTCTGCGATGCCCTCCACGGTTTCCATGCAGTGAGTACCACATGTTCAGTCTGGAGGAACTACACCCACTAATAACCCACACAAGCCCTTATAGTGTGGAGCTCTCACTGTGGGCACTCATCTTCACTTTGCAGTTAATAAGACACTTAGTATGTAGACACTGAGGGTTATTTAAAGCAGTGATAAGCGCCCCCAAGTGGTCCACCAGAGGCTGTGATAAAATAAGGCAAGGCAAATGTATTTGTATAGCACATTTCATGTAAAGGACCGTTTGA
Source organism: Ostorhinchus rueppellii (assembly GCA_030068375.1). Taxonomy (NCBI): domain Eukaryota; kingdom Metazoa; phylum Chordata; class Actinopteri; order Kurtiformes; family Apogonidae; genus Ostorhinchus; species Ostorhinchus rueppellii. The sequence continues at coordinate 7,161,352 of JAQQZY010000009.1, forward strand.
AGTGCTTTATATGAAACATAAAAGCATCACAAGAGAGTAGGGCTGTGCAGTTAATTGAATTTTGATTATAATTTTGTTGTCAAACGATGTCAAAATTCATATAATCGAGTTGAAATGATTTGTTTTCCGTTTTTCTTTACACAATTTCTGAGACGTGCATGTACAATACATTCCAATCCACTGCAAAACAGCTGTAAAGTACATATTTGTGGCCAATTTGAATGTTTGGCATAAAGAATCAGTAACAAAGTGTTTTTGAGAGAGGGAGAATTGCTGAATAAACGCATTGTGAAGCTCAAAATTAATTGTTTAAATAACCGTGATTTCAATATTGATCAAAATAATCGTGATACTGATTTTTTTTTTCCATAATCGAGTAGCCCAACAAGAGAAAGTTAGAATGTAAAATCTAAAAACATAAAAAACTACAATTTTACTTAATATAGACGTTAAAATCATCAGCGATAAAATGTGATTTTAAAGTAAATTTAAAAGGCATTTAAGGGTTTAAGAGAAAGCTGCAGTGAACAATAATGCTTTCAGTCTGATTTGAATGAGCTGACAGTTTGACCTCAGGTGTTCAGGAAGTTTGTTCTACAGGTGAGGAGCAGAAGAACTGAATGCTGCTTCACTTTGTTTGGTTCTAATTTTTGGAGCACACAGTAAACCTGTCCCTGATGACCTCAGGGGTCTGGATGCTTCATAGGGACCTAACAAGTAGGGATGCACTGATACTGGTATCGGTATTGGCCCCGATACTTCACTAATATACTCGTACTTGTCAAACAGTCGCCAATACCATGCACCGATACCACCAACGTCCGTCTGAAAAAAAAAAAAAAGTCTCTGAGAACGCACAAACAGGAGACACTGCAGAATTCACAGCCCCATATGATCCAGTGAGTTGTTTCTATCGGCCCCCAACCAAATAAATAATCAGAAATGCCAG
>JAQQZY010000009.1:7276623-7286730 GCA_030068375.1 Ostorhinchus rueppellii
TAAGTAGCTGGGATAGGCTCCATGCGACCCCCATGACCCTAGTGAGGATAAAGCGGGTATAGAAGATGAATGAATGATTCTTTATCATTATGATATAGGGCATGGTGGCACAGAGTTGCATATGAGGTTATTCAGTGCCATCTAGTGGAGGAAAGTACAAACACTACCTTAAAAACAAACTCTACCTTGGCGGAGGTCTGCGTTCTTCGCGTGCTTTTCTAGTTTTTAATATATTTTTATTCCTTCACAGGTCCTTTTTGGGAATCAAACTAATTATGCAAAGCAGAAATGACCATTGTTGGAAAATCACTCACAATTTATTTGCATTTAAATGGGCAGGTTCCGCATGTAACACAGGTAGACACGATGGGTTACACACAAAACCTGTAATGAGACTGAGATTCATGAAAAACCCATGTCTGGATTAGAAAAACCACGAGGATTTTTCTTTGCTTTTCTAGTTTATGTTTTAGAAATACTTTTGTCATGACATTTGCACATTTGAGGTCACGACTTCTGACAATCGTTTCTCTCAGTGCGACATAATTGTTTATCAGCCGCAGTGGTTGTAGTAAAAACTGAAAATATGTCCAAACCCGAGCTGATTACCTAAAATGTTCAGTTATTGATTGTCTTAACAAACACGAGCGGTTTAATGGGACAGAAAGCAGGGTCAACAACTCGGAGGGGGCGGGGCCTGAAGTGGCTCGTGCATTTAAAGGGCCAGCGCTCCATACCACCTTTCTGGTGTCATTACTCAGAAATAGTGTTGAAGATGGACCTGTGGAGTGGAATTCATGAAGAATTCAGACCCAAGCAGAGCACTTACAGTTTATGGAGACCACGGGGAAATGTTTGAAAATGCATAATTCCATTTAAAAAAAAAACTAAATATGACTCCTTTAATGTAATCACAGTAGTAAAGCTGCAGAGGTTGTTGATGCTATGAGCGGACAAACACAATAGTAGAGCAGGGTGAGTGTACCGTCTGGTTTTTAGTACTTCTATAAAACTACCTGCAATACTGCAGCTGTTGGTTAATATCCTCATAAGTTTGTTTCCTTTTCCTTTTTCTTCTTTTATTGGAGCTATAGGAGTCTTGAAAACATACAAATGCTTTATCATCGCTAAGTCTTGAAAACAAAGTTAAATCTATCACATTATGGTTTAACATAGATTTACCAGGTCAGTTTTGTTATATCACCAGGAAATTCTAAATCTTCTAGCTCTGGAAAACACATCGCAGAAACCTTTTTTTTGTTGTTGTAATACATAACCGATGTCTGCTGCAATTGTTTACATAGTCTGCTGAATGTTTGTGAAACCCTCAGAGTGTTTATAATAGCACAGAAGTTCAATATAGTGCACTGGCTTCAGAGAAACTCTATATTTGTGACACTGATTGCACTGTTGCATCTGGATGAAAGTATGAAAAACCGTTGTTTCCAGTTTTCAACAGTTTATGCATAACTTTAATCTAATGAAAACAATACATAGCAGAACCACAGCAAAGACACAAAACATGAACAGAGATGATTTTAAGTTGAACAACAAAGACCAGGACAAGTGTATTCCCTTCAACAGGCATGTAATCCATGCAGCCTCCATAGACGCATCCTCAAAAATACTAAATTAATACATTTTTCTCTGGAGTCATTCAGGTCCAGCTGATTTTATTTAGACCTTCTGATGAGCTAAAAAGATCTGAGGTTGAATAAAAGGCTTAAATGTTTACCAATGTTTCTTTTATGCATATGTTTAATGGACTTTCCCATGCTTCTGCACCTCCACCCTATTTATCCAAATATGGTCATAGGAAATTACAAACTCTTTAGAACAGTTAAAAGCTAATGGATGATGTCTCATTATTGCTGTGCAGGTCTTATATATGTAACCAACAGTAACTGTAATTTTGGATTATGTATTGTGATTTACTGAACCCACATACATTATTAAAGCACATTTAACACCTGAACATAGTTTACGGTGAACAGTTCTATCGCTGGAATTGACCATCGACCATCATATACTGATCTGTCATTACTGATTTAAAAAAAAAAAAGAAGGTTCTTTTGTATATAAAGGTTCTATATATAAGGTTTGTGTGTGTTCATGTGAAGTTTGTGTTGAGTTGTGTTTTGCTGAGTGCATTAGCTAAAAGGGCTAATCTTGTGTGACTCACTGGAAGTACTTGGGCGGAATAAGGGTGAATTTTCCCATTTCACAGTGTCAGGATTATCATTTTCCTTCCATATGTTATCTGTGCATTATTGCATATTTTGAAACCCCACCCCCGCACCCATTTCGATGAGAAAAAAAACCCATCAACCTCCAGCTTTGGCTGCATTCTGAAAATACAACTTTTAATAATGAAATGCATCTTTTCGTGTGCTGTTATATTTTGGAGCAGTTTAGTCATTTTAATTCCATGATGCACTTTCTCACTTGCACAAGCTCCTCAAAACTGCCTCTTCCCAGCACTATTTTGCCAATGTACTGTTACAGTATCATGCACTTAATACCGCTCAAGAACTAGCCAAACAACCCAGATAAATTTTACCCCTCTTCCAAAATGATAGTGGAGGATGCCAGACCTATCTACAGCACAGCACTGGCACAGCGCTAACGAAATGTGGAGATAGGTCTGGATATGCCAGCCTAGGGCTAATGACGAACTCAGGAGCAAGCAAGAGGATTTTTCATGGAAAAAAACCGAAGCGAGTCATCTGCACAGATACCAGTGTACAGGCCGTTATCGTGGCTATAGGCTACTGAGACAGCCATCAGCTCAGTAATGGAGTTCCATAATGTCAGCAAACGATCTGTTCCGAGAACAAAACAGACCCCAACATAAATGTCAGCTCATCAACATGCGTGAATCTTCAATCGTGCATTTAAAAGAGCGCGGCTTTATAGCGGTCTTTGTGAGCATGACGGACACTTTGTTGAAGCACTCGCACACGTGTACAAGTAACTGATCAATTTATTTTATTTTTTCAACTTTACCAAATATATTTAGGACGGAAAGACCCAGTGCTATTTCTGTGGCAGTTTCCCCAATGAATTTTTCTCTTTTCTACCTTTTTATATATATTATCTTCTGTATTTTACATTTTTTGGCATCAATCATGCATCTGTATTATAAAAGCCATGTGGCGTCTCTGTGTGTGTGTCTTGGGATTCACTCAAAATCCAGTGAAAGCTGACTGCTGCAGTTTGGCACACTTATGTATTTTTGGTCAAGGAACAGACTAGTGAAAACGGCAAGTTGATAGGACCAATATTTTGGGAGATATTAGTCATTTTGGAATACAACAGCCTTACAGTCACATTGCTATGCCCAGAATGCTTTGACAGAGACTGCTGTACAAATGCGACACAGCATGCATGAAAACTAGCACATCTAGAACCTGTGGATCCCTATGAGTCAACGTGCTAGTTTTCCGATATTTGATTCACAGATCATGTAGATGTCCATGAAAAAAAAAGTAAATTCATAATTAATTATATCAAAATGGAGAAAAATGAAGAAGTTACTTTTTCAGAAAAGATGTTGGTAACTAAATGTAAAAACAAGTGTGTCCATCCACTGTCATTGATCCAATGCCAGGGATGTTACTGTTGTAGAAGATGACGGTGTTTCCACAGTAACGATGGAGCCTCTGAAATGGGTCATATCGGCATGTAAAGAAAACAAAATGTATTTTATATCAATTATTTACATGTATTAACAGGATTAGTGGCTCAATAGGTATTAAACCGCTTATATCTGTAGGTGGGCGTGTCTTCAGGGGCTGATTGCGTCTCTATGGGTTACCTGCAGGCTTTCTATTGTAGGCTGAGGATGCCGTTATGTCCTGTTGTGACACTTAAAGGACTCAAAGCCCAAATGATTTGAGCCAGGGAATAGTTTACACTTTGTTATCAAGTGTATAAGCCATTGATTGGTTTCTTTGTAGTCATAACCTGCTCTCCAGCCGGTGAGTGACCACTCGCATGCACAGACACAACTGAAAACATCCACTCAACTCCTTTTGAATAAAATGACCCTAAAGGCTAAAGCAGCAAGAGAAGAAGAATGGTAAAATACAGTAATATCAGGTAAAACCATTACAGCCCAGCAGATAAGTTTGTTTCTCTGTGATAAAGGTTGATTAAGTTATACAATTCCAGGTCTGTTTCCCGAAGCGATCACTAAAGGAAGTAAGCAATCGGGTGAAATGGAGAGAGGAAAAGGAAGGATGTGAGTAAAGAGGCAGAAATGTTCGCTCACATCCTTTTTGCCTTCCCGGCAGTTTTTTTTTTCCCCCTGCATTCCCTTTGTGGTAGGGGCACTAGCTTCAGGGTACGTCTCTCTGTTAAGGCATGCTTTTCAAGAGGTGTGTGTCTGTGTGTATGTACATACCTCTTGTGTAAGCTCATTCAGACATAGCCCGTGTACACAGAATTACAAGAAGCACAGAGGTACCTTTGTCGAAGCGTATTTATTTATTTTTCTGGAGTTGTGTGTGCAGGCTGCCTGTGAGGTTCTGAGCTGGTCATGGGTGGAAGTGGAAGATGATAGATATCACATCTTGAATGAATAAAAGGACTTAAGAGCTCTCCTCCCTTGAGAGGCCAGTAAGATCCTACTGTGCTCCCACAAATTTACAGCAGTGGGGTTTATGTTCGTATGTATTAATGCCGTGTTGTGCGTGTGCATGTGAACATTTATCCGTAGTTGGCTTTTCTTTTTCTGGTGACGTGGCCCAGTCAACAGTTTGCAGATGTTTGCCCTGATTACACAATGAAAATCCAGATTTTCTCTGAAAGTCCCTCTTTTTGTTTGTGCGTACGCTTCCATATTTGCAGATTCTTTTCATCAGACCTGACCAGTCTATTTGTTTGCTGGACTGGTCGGAGGCCCTCTGGTCTCTGTTTACTGTAGCCTGCGGGTGTTGCGTCACTTGCCAGTAAAAGCTGAGGGTTGTGTCCCGAACTAGAATTTACCCACATTTTGACCTCCTCCCTGAACTGAGGAGCGCAAAGAGCTTTGAGTGGGCTGTTTTTTCTTGAAAGAAAATTTCCACTTTTCTCAGATTTCATCACCCAGACTCTCTTCAAAATCTTTTACACTATCAGCACCCCCTTTCATTGCTGTGATGTTGCAATAAGTTCCATGGAAGCCAATTTATCTGGGGCTTACGGCACCGCTGACATAATGGGGTCATTGTGTGTCTACCTCTCTGGCTTCTGAAGGTCTGCCACTGCTGGGAAAACATATATCCAATCCTGAGTGGACGTTCTCAAGTTGTGTGGTTTCCCCCCCTTTTTGTGCAGTGGTCCAGTCAGAATGCCTTCCTAAAATTAGGGCAGCAACCAACAATCATTCCCAACTAAGACAAGTAAGCCAATAAATAACTAAAATACCTGTTAGAGCTCCCACAGCCCATAATAAATACAAAGAAAGAAAGAAAGAAAGAAAGAAAGAAAGAAAGAAAGAAAGAAGAAAGAAAGAAAAGAAGACTTTACACTACAAAAATGTCCTGCTACAAATATGCCTAATATTCCTAAATCTGGTTACATTTTCTTATATTGAGCAAAAAAAAAAAAATAATTAAAAAATCCAATTTTCTTATATTGAGCAAAAAAAAAATAATTAAAAAATCCTACAGTGGGGTAAGAAAAACATTCTTGGCTACAATTCTTAAAACAAGCAAAGAAATCTATCTAAGAAAAAAAAAACTAAACAAGTTTATATATATATAGGTTATTTTGTAATGTAAAAAAATCTTGTCAAGCCTTTTCCCTGTATTTAGATGAAAAATAAGACAAATATTGTATAAATATGGCCCATTTCACTTTCTTAGAAATCATTTTTTGCAGTGTACAGTCTCTAATGATTTATTCAGTTGTATTATTGCATTTGGGAGGAAACTTTTGCTGAATTTAACTTTTCTCCAGTCAAGTCACCTGTAGTGCATTTAATGCATTTAAATGTTATTTTTCACTTAAACAGAGATCCAGAACCAAATCATACTGTCATATATAGGTGTACTTCAGTCTAGGTAGCTGTATTTTTAATGTGTGCATTAAAAATGAAAAAAAAAAATTTAAATATTGAAACAACCTTTTATTATGAAGTAGAAATGATGTTCTATCATTTAACCCATAAAGTGTCTACTGATCCAAACTGTCTCACACCTGTTGATCCACTAATCCTATCAAGTAATTGGTGTAAAATACAGTTTATCATCTTTTCATGGTCATCACATATGACCCATTTGGATGTTCACAGGCTTTGTAGTTACCATGGAAACACTGTCATCTTCTACAACATTGATCCGTTAATGATAGATTTTACTGAAAAAGTCACTTTTTCTTCAGTTTTCAGTTTTGATATAATAACCTTTGAATTTACTGCGAGTTTAAATGAACATCTAATTTAAATATAGGAAATTAAATAGAGAGACACACATGATTTAGAGCAGGGGTATCAAAGTCATTTAAGTTCAGGGGCCACATCATCGCAAAATGATCTCAAATGGGCCGGACCAGTAAAATGATAACATAATAATATAAAAGTAGTGTTAACCGCAAACTTACTTTTATGTTTTAGAGTAAAAGAAATAAAATTTCATTATGAAAACATTTACACTATCCTTAAAAAAAAAGTGAATAAGTCAATTTTAAGTGCAATTTTAACAATATTATCCCTGAGTTCCTCATTTCCACATATGCATCACAACAAACAGATCACAGTGGATGTATAAATACACAAAATATTTAATAACAGGCAGAATATTGATAAAATTACACTTATTTTTCTTTATATTTATTTATATATTCAGGATGTTCATATTTGTTCAGGTTATTCACATTTTTTTCCAATAGTTAATAAAGGTAAACAGGTTCATATAATTTTACATTTTTTTATATTAAAACAAAGAAAAGAATAGGGAGTTGTCATTATTTGTAGGTTATTATGATAGTATTGGACTGGTCAGATCCATTTGAGATCAAATTGGGCTGGGTGATGAACCTGAACGAAACTGATTGTTAATATCTTCAGTGGCATTTTTGCATTTCACAAATTCATCCCACGGGCCAGACTGGACCCCATGGCGGGCTGGTTTTGGCCCCCGGGCCTTATGTTTGACACCTGTGATTTAGAATGAAAAAGGTCAAATTTAGAGGATATTATAATAAATGGTAATAAATCACCTAATAAAGTTTAAATAGTCAGAAAAATTCATTTGGGAACTTCCAGAAAAGTACCAGTGGGTCTTTACGGGTGAAAAATAAATGCTCCCCAGTACAATGGAAACAGATTGAACAAGTCCAATCCAATCCAACTTTATTTATAAAGCACTTTAAAACAGCCACAGTGGACCAAAGTGCTGTACAGAACACTAGAAACACAATACGAAACAATAGTAAGACGAACTGCTTCTTTAACTAGAAATAATAAAAATCCTAAAGCTGCAGATGCACATATTAGACAAAGACTTTGTTAAATCCTGCGTGTTATATAACCCAGAGCGGCGGTTCAGTCCAAAGGGTAAAAAGTGTCGGCCACGTTCAAGCGTTTGTTAAAAATGCCTCTAACAGTATTTCAGTGAATGTAGTATCAACATCATTGGATGTAATTGTTTGAAAATGAAAAACTTTAAAGTGATAATGATGTAGATGCAGCTTTGGAGGAATGCACAAAAAACTCTGCTGTCTTTGGATGAGTTTTGGAAAATTTGGCTAAAATGTGCAAAATCTGCCTCCAGAAGAAAATACTCTAAATATTGGCAAAATCTCTGCATTTGTTTCTTGCGATATAATTACCGTCAGATTGTTGTTTTATTGACAATTTCAGTTCTCGTTTCATTTCTTCCTTAAGTTTTTCCTTAAGTTAAGGACCTTTACTGAGACCTTATTCGCTGTTCCCTCTTGGCTGCTCTCCACTGTCAGCTCTAATGACTAGGCTTTCCCACTGTTATCTCTATTCTTTCGCTGCTCTTACCAAGTGTATGATAATAATTGAAAAAAGGTGAGGAGCGGCCGTTGCAAATGACTGCACTTTGGTGAATATGGGTGAACTCTGAGCATCTTCCTGCACGGAATACAGTTGGAGCGCAGCACATTTTAATGCACGTCTGTGATTGAATGTGTCTGTGTGTCTGCGTGGGCGTACGTTTGCAACAGATGAAGCGAGTGAAGGAGATGAGAGGTCCGAGGGTGGTGTTGTTTTGCCGCAGGCGCTGCTTGACTTCCTTTGCTAGGTGGTGACTGAAGTTGCCCCCCACCACACCACCACCCTCGGTACCACTGCCTCCCCTGTCCTCACCTCTGTTTTTTTGGGTATGTTTTGTTTATTTTCGTGGCCTCGCTGCTCGGGCACATTCAGCAGAAAAAAAAAAAAAAAAGGAATGATGCAGATAGAGAGAGAAAGCGTGGCCTAGATGTAACCAGCAGACGATCAGAGCCCCCAGCTGAGTCGCAGCCCCCTGCTTTTATTCCTGCCTAATTGGTCAGAAACAACATGCGTGGCTGTGTTCATGGAGTAATGGCCAGACATTAGAGTGGGCTTGGGGGGGGCTTGTACTCATATATCTTCCTCGATCTTCCCTCACTCTTTTTTTTTCCTTCAGTGCCTTTTATTCTTCCTTTTAGAAAGCAGTCACTGTCCTCTCTCGTTCCGTTTCTGTACAGTAGTGCCGCCCCAGGCTCTAGCTCCGGCTCCGGCTCCAGCTCCAGCCACCTTTCCCCTCCTGCCTCTCCAATAAAACGCTGAGCCGCCTGGCCGCTGTCGTTGCAGATCGGCCCGTCCGCATTGTTGTTATCGTATTGTGACACGCTTTCAGCCTACTTTCAAGATGGCTGACTAAAGCTGTCAAGCCTTTGACCTACAATCGAGGCAGATCCCTGGAAGACGGCGTCATCTTTTATGTAGCAGCCTTTGTTGGCCAGGATCATGTTTTTCTCCCAGAGACTGAGGACAAAAGCTTACCGGACCGTTATTTATTTATTTATTTGTTTTTATTTTCTGTTGTTTGTGGTCAGAGCAGCGCTTTCAAGCTTTCTGTGGGTTTAGAAGAAAGTGGGTCTCCCTGGTGATTTTCTCCTTCATCAGCATCACTGGGCAAATAGCCATTAATTAGCTGAACGCTTACAAGACCGTTTTAGCTAGAGCTGGGTGTATTTGTTCATTATTATCACAATTAAGTCCCTAATCAAATGGCAGCAGTGGTGCTCAGTGCTCATTAGGGAGCCATATAGATTTCTCTTGTTTCCATCAAGGTTGCATGATGGGCTAGCTAGCTAATTGCAATTTTTGCCCATCCACACTCGATAAAAAGGCAGAAGAAATAACAAATAAACTGATTGGATGGTCTGCTAACGACTGTTTTTGCTGGTAGTGTGAGAACAACCAGCGTGTTGATCATTAATTTGATGAGTCTTAAGTGCATTTCTTGATTTCTAATATTACACTGGACAGAAACAGCGGGATATGTTGTAGATGGGTAAACGCAATGTCTTATTACCTCACGCACTACTCTTCAAAGTCTCTTGAATATTTACGAGCCGAGAAAACCAGCACAGTCCAAAATAAACGCTTTTTCAACATTCGGGAAAAGCTGCAAAAGTAAATATTTAACGCTGCTTTTATAGTATTGACTGAAATAATTTGCTTCAAAAACACCCACTTGAAAATTAATTATTTTGTTTCTCTGTTTAGTCAAATAATCTCCCAAAATCTTCAGGTTTTATGTAAATTCACCCGTTAAGAGGCAGTGCGGCTTTTGTGGCGGTTCCCAGATGATTTTAAAACATTTTATAAGTGATTTGTCACCATTTATTATGAAATAATCCTCTGCATTTATCACTTTTCCAGTGAAAATCATGTATTTTCCAGTATTTGATTCACTGATTATATAGATGTTCATAAAAGCTCAGATTAAAGTTGAGGCTTATTATACGTTAGACAGAAAACTGAAGAAAAAGTGACTTTTCTGTACAATATATAAGTGTCAGGGCGACACGGTGGTGCAGACCTGGGTTCGATTCCCGGGTGATCCTTGGGACCTTTCTGTGTGGAGTTTGCATGTTCTCCCCGTGTCTGTGTGGGTTTTCTCC
>JAQQZY010000009.1:7323872-7339028 GCA_030068375.1 Ostorhinchus rueppellii
AGGTACGGGTTCTACTGGCCTCTCTACTTTGGTGAAGTACTTGGAGATGTCCGTCTGGAATGTCTGACTTTACGACTCAGGCGTCATAAAGTCGAAACAGCGTAGGTCGAGTACGGCGTAACCCGAGGACCACCTGTACTATTATACAACAGACCTCGATCTGGGGGGTCTGTCTGAGGGATCACTGGTGCATCCATCTGAACTTTCTTGTTCCAAATGCCCCGCAACAATGTAACGTGCACACCCCCGATGTCCCTGCCACCCCCCCCCCCCCCTTGTGGTGTGCCTTGTGATTTTTCTAATGTCAAATATGTGCTGTTGCTCAAAAAAGGTTGGGAAACACTGGCCTTCAGTCACAAGTCCAGCCCTCTAGGCCTGGAGAGTCAGCTTGTGACTGAAGGGTTGCTGGTTCGATTTCACGGCTGATGTGCCCTTTAGCAAGGCACTTAATCCTTACATGGAAAGCCCGTTGCTCCTCGTCTGCAGTGTGTGGTGTGTTCCTGCATGTTCTACTGATGGGTCAAATTTCCGTGTGGGGTGCATGTTCTGTGTCCTAACAATAAAGGATCTGAACTTGAACAAGACAAAACTATGTGACAGGACGTCTGTTCCATGGATGTGGAAATTGGCAGTTTCTAAATTCAGTGAAGTGGTACAATGGTGCAGCGGTGAGCACTGTCGCCTAACAATTAGAAGGTCCTGGATTTGGTCTGTCCTGTCTGGAATGTGCCAGTCCTCCTTGTGTCTGCGTGTGTTCATCTCACCATCCAAAGACTCAGACCTACTTTTGTAGTAGTTCCCAAATGAATTTTTCCTCAATTTTTCACGTTTCTTAAGTGATTTATCACTATTTACTCTAATATCCTGCTCTGTATTTTGCATTTTTAAGTGAAAATCAGGCATTTCCCCATATTTAATGTACTAATTATGCAGATGTTGATTAAAATTAAAGGCTGTTCTATCCAAAACAGAGAAAACTAAAGAAGAAGATACATTATTGTGCAAAATATATCAATAACTGAACATAAAATAAGCATTTCCAACCACTGTCATTGATCAAACTCTATGGGTTTTACTGGTGAGTCAATGTTGTAGAAGTTGAGGTGTTTCCATAGTAACTACAGAGCCTCTGAACGTCCAAATGGGTCATATCTGATGACCATGAAAAGACGACTTACTGCATTTTACACCAGTTATTTACATGTATTGATAGGATTAGTGGATCAACAGGTGTTAAACAGTTTATATCAGTGAATGATTTTGGTCACCAGTGGGTGTTTGGGTCTTTATGGGTTAATAATCTAAAATTTTTTGACTTGGTGGAACACAAAACAGCTCAATTACTATACAAAGAAAGGAATAAATTGCTACCGAAAAGTGAAAGACAGGAGGGTTATTATTTAAGGGAAATTTTAAACGTAAAGCTCAGAAGTGTTCATAGAACATTGAAAAGCTTCTGCGTCAGTGTTAGGGGAGTTAAACTGTGGAACAGATCGAGTGCAGAACTAAAACAAATTTCTAGTATGATTGTGTTTAAAAAGAAATGATTTTTCCAGAGGTACATGAATAAATAAGCTTCACAAGGTGTTTGGTTGTTATTGGATATCAGTTTTACTGGGTTTGGTGAATGTGTTGTACTACGGACGAGTGACTAAAAGTACGGTGTTTAAGTATAAGGTGTACCGCTGGTGCCATAACTGAACAGTATTTCTGTTTACCTACATATCTTTTTATGTTTCTATACTGGTTCATCCACCAGAAAATGCAAGATATTTTGATCCAAACCATATCCTTAATGCTAAAATAGAACTATTGTTACTATCCATATATTTTCCAGTTTAAAGTTTTCCATAAATGCAAAGGGAAATGCAGCAGCAAATGACTATTTTTTTTATGAAATTGCACAATTCCAATTATTATCTTGCATTCCTGTGTAAAACTACATAAAAACAATGGCAGCAAGAATGTAAACTGTTATCTGCACCAAAGGAGGACACACTAAATATGGACGTTTATGGTTAATATTTGTCAACAAGCACTATTTTGTTATTCACATTGGTCATTTTCCGTATAAATAACTGAAATTGTTGTTTTGAAACAAGTTTTTGATATAATATGAAGTTATTTATGTTTTCTTGTTTTCATGGCAGGTGTTTTAATTCATTTCTTAAGCACGAGATATGTTTCAAAATGGCTTTGTTTGTTGTTTTGTACGAAAAGGTATGAAGGGCTAGGATTAGATACGTTTTTCTGTCTACTCCTTTTTGCTCATGTACATTTTGAGGCTTAAGACGTTGCAGTTTTAAGTTACGGTCTTGTTTTCTTCTCTTGATTATACTTTATTTGCATTTTTGTTTTTAAATTGCCATTTACATGATTAAAATAAAGACATCAATCAATCAATCAATCAATCGATAGTTCAATCTAAATCAGGGTTGTTCAACATGCCGGCCTGCCAAATGTTCAAATCTGGCAGTGGGAGGAATTTGGAAAGTGCAAAAATGACTCTGGAGATACGAACAGTCAAGGGCGTCCAATTGGTTTTATTTGAGGTTCCACATATAATGGAATAAAGTAATCGGAGTAATTGTACATCCTGTCAAGTGTCAGAGCGTGTCCCCCCTCAGAGCCAGTGAGTAGGAGTCAATTCAGAACACCTCAATAAGGGATCAGGTATCTGATGCAGACTGGAAGAACCCAGGTGTCAAGGAGAGGGGCTTTAGGTAAATTGTCTGCTGAGTATACGGCAGGACATATCGGGTCTATCCGATTTGACTGCCGTACCCAGGTGAAACATTCGCAGAGCGCAGGTCTATCTTCTTTCCAATTACAGCAGCAGCAGTGCAGGAAGTGAAGTGGCCTATTTGCTTGTCGAGGCGCACAGGGTACGCTTGGCTTGTTGGGTTGACTGACACTGAGGAATGGGATAAGGAAGTCAGTGTTTGTATCGATGCAGATGTTCCGTCTGGTTACATGGGGCGCGCAGTCAGATACACTAATAGATGCAGTCATTCTCTGTATTCACCGGTGACAAAGTTATCCGCACACACACATATACACAAAACTTTGGCTTCCTGACGATCTAAAAATAGTTTGTGAAGATTTCCAGACGGACTCGGGGGGAGAGGTTCTTATTTATATCCTCTGTTTTCCTCTTTTTTTCGTCCCTTGCTGTTTTCATATCTACAAGTACCGCTGCTTATCGGTCTAGATTGTTTCTTTTAACTTCAAGTCTTGGCACAAAAAGGCACATCGAGTATAGCCAAATTTCCAAGTGTAATTAGGCTGAATAGTACTGTATTGTTTCATTCTTGATAATGCAATCTGTCTCGTTGCCGTCTCTTTGTCGGCACTGTTTTATACTCAACAGGGATACAGGACAGTGGTGCATGTAATTGCATATGTCTCTGAGAATCAGTAACAAGACGTTCTTTGCATTTTTCACATAAATGGAAATCACATTGTCTGATGGTTTAGGTCAAGGCACCAAATACATAAATCCTTCACTCAAAGTTATACTTTTGGAGAAACATATCTGTATATTTACTTCTTTTCTTCATCTGATACTCACTAATTCAAATAACCCAGACAACCCAGTGTGTTACATACAATACTATTAAGTTGAACATGTGTATCATACAAACACTTTTTTTGGCCACTTTTTGTATTGAAGCTTCTGATTAGTGACGTCTCATCTGGATTGTTTTTGCTTCTAATCCAATTTTCTTTATGATTCGTTTTGATACTTGATACTTTATAATACCGATATTTTTTACTATGAAATTTTTATTTCAAGTTGGAGTCATTATTTATAGGTTATTAAGCTGTTATTTTACAATCACAGTCGAGCTGAATGTGGAACCTGAAATAAAACAAATATAACACCTTTGACTGTTAATAACTCAACTATAATTCATTCATTCATCTTCTGAACCTGTTTAATCCTCACTGGGGTCATGGGGGTCACTTGGAGCCTATCCCAGCTACTGGTGGGTACACCCTGAACAAATCGCCAGTTCATCGCAGGGCATAATTAATTAATAACTAGTATAATTTTTGCACTTTTCATATTCATACTGTGGTCCAAAATAAACCAGCTTTGGCCATATGTCTGCCACCTCGCTATAGCACCTCTATGGACAGGCCCGTCCAGGGAGGGGGTTCGTGCCCTACATACCTTATAATGAGTCCGTTCAGATCATACGACCGTACAAACTGAAAGTGAAACTTAAGATGCTGTACTAATTTCTCTAAGTCTCCTGCTTTTGTGCAGCTCATTTTCCTTTCCCCTACCGTCAGAAACTTTAATTTGAAGGGAAAGGGCGTTTGTTTAAGGGATCATTGCTCCCTCTTGCCCCCCCTTTAGGACCAGGCCTTGATTGGCCTGATCTCGTAACTAAATCCTATCCAAATTTCTAAAGAAAAAAAGCCAGATTGGCAGCTGATTCCAATTGGATCGAGACATTCCTACTTCTGATTCAGTGCTTTCCTACATACGCTGCTTTTATCTTATACCTTAACCTTCATGTTTCTTCTGTTTGACCGACCAGGCCTTCTCTACCTGTCACAATACATATTTTGCTGGGCTATAAACTTATAAATTAACTCAAAAATCATCTGCCAAGTCACACTTGATGCAGTACAACAAAATGTATACATCAGGTCTGCTGATTCCCCATTTGCTCCAGTGTTTCCAGACTTTTTAAAATCATATTCATTGGATTTTTACTGGTATTTCATCATCACATGATGTTTATAGATCTACAGCAACAATCTTTGTGGTAGGTTCTCCACCTGTGTGTTTAGCATCCTAAGTGCATGAGCGACAGAGTGAGGCAGAGAGGTCAAGGTGTTAGAATAGGAAGAGTTGTGTTTCTGACCGAGAAAACTAAATGGACAAGTATGAGGAGAAGGAGCGACGAGATGGACCTGAGAGGATGATCGGCGTTTGTGAGTCAACACAACACTTCTGCGGTCTGGGAGGAAAAAACTAGTTTTGATAGCTAGCCTTTCTCTGCCCCTCACAAAAGGCAGCACTGCTTTCTTTGTGCCACTCCAAAGACATCTCTTACTGGCGCGGACGTGAATGAAGCTGCACTTGTTTCTGTCCAGCTCTGAGACAGAACCGTAGCCTCCTCTCGTGCACCCACCCCCCCGGTTGATGAAAAGTGGAATGAGAAACAAAGAAGACCATTGTTTTACCGTCTGCTGGGGGGGACTAACATGGCATGCACCTCAAAAACAAGAAGCAGAGGGAGGCCTCTGCATGACTCTGACACCTAATAGGCTGAGTGACAACCCCGTTTTTAAAGCAGGGGATTCTGGGAAGTTTTGTGGGAAGTAGTTGGAGAGCTATTCATAGGTAGTCTGAACCAGAGCGCCTCTTCAATGGGGAACAGCGTCGGTCTTTGTCATAGCGGGACTCATGAACACATTCAGTGTTTCAGCTGCTACATTGTAGTAGCACAGAGTTGTTGGTGTTGAATGGATTGTCGGGTGTAGAAGGGGTGGGTGTTCAGGTTGGAGCGGGGTCGGGAAAGGCATCCCCACCCCCGGGGTCCCCCCCATCTACTGAGAGTGACATCACTGCTGCTTTTGTTTCCACTCCTGCTGAGCACCAATTAGCCTGTTACCGCCTGCTACTGGAGAGCTGGTTTTTGTGCTCCATGGATGAACAGCAGCAGTGTTTGGCTCGTTGGCTTGTGGTTCACTCTACATGTGAGTCAATCAGGAAACAGGATGTTGTGGTAGTAAGTGAGAACACGCCTCTGCTGTCATATACTTTATGCTTGGAATTACATTCAATTGACATCTTACATGCAGTTTTCTGCTTATGTGCCACAAGCTCTGTTTGCTACAGCCAGTAGAGAAATCAATCATTTAACAGACAATATTGATTGAAAAAAATCAATAAAATGATCTGCAAAGTCTAGTATCCGTAGCAACAGACTGTTATTCATAGCTACCCCATGCTATACAGTAGAAGGCTGTTGCACCAGAGTTGTGCAACAGCCTTGTTCATAACAGGATACAGTTCAGATATCACAAAGTTTTGAGAAGTAAAGTGGAAAGTGCTTAGAATGATCAGTGTTTAGCATTTCTACAGACTGTAGGGGCTCACCGATCTGAATATAGTGTCATAACAAACCAAAAATATAATGGTGAGAGTTATTATTACTAACACTAATTTTTAATGCACAGAGCCTTAATTTTGGACACTCAGCAGAGCATTGTTTCACACTCTGCTGGTTTTTAGCCACATTCCTCAGCTCTGTGGCCGGTAAATAACAGGTTCTATGATAAGCTGAATGGTAAATCATGTATGAGAGAACACAACATTGAACAATTTACGTGACAAACTAAGCAGAATTGTTTATCTATTCATTTACTGATACAGAAGTTGGAACTTTGCCTACTGCACAGTAGTTGAACACATTCTGTACGCTTTAAAGACGCAGTGCTTTTATGGTAGGAAAATAATCCATAATTATCTTTCAGAAGGACTGCCTGGTCGTCTAAATTCTGTCGCATCACCTACGTTTATATGTAGTCTTTTGGTTTGGCCTGAGAACAGACAGCTGCAGAAGGAAGGTGTGTTATTTGAAGTTCTGCCATTTTTCCATCTGGTTTCAGCTCAAGCCACACATTTTAATGGTGATCGACTGGAAGCACGTTTGGATAAACACGTGAGCATAGCATCATTAATGTTACAAAATTACTAAAAGTAAAAGAAGAAAATAGAATATGACATTTTACAAAAGTAAAATAAGAATAGGACTAAAAGTAGAATCAAATAAAAATAGACATAAAATATGAATAAATATTAACAGTATGTAAATCTATGAACAAGTCCATAAAGATGGTGCAGGGTTATAAGTGATGCTTATTGTAACTGGGGTTTGGACAAAAGACTGATACAGGAATACATGTATGCTTACATGAATGATGTAGTATATGATATACTGTGTAAACAACCTGAATGAATATGGTGAACTTCATCTATTGCACCAACTGTGTCAAAGAGAATGTCAGCTATAAACCTTAGATTATATGTAAAACAAAAACAAAACAAACAAAAAAACAAAACATTGATTGTGCCACATTGTACTAAATCACTCACATGTAGCATTTAAAAATAAATGGATTTTTTCGACGAGGTTCATGTAAGTTGTATAAACAGATCCCCTTGTCTTAATGATAACTTCTTGTAGCAATAGTACATGGATGTGTGTGTATAACAGGCACTAAGTATTTTATGTTCATTATTTAATTGAGTTGTCATATTGTGTGAAACTGATCCCATAATAGAGTGAATGGATTCATTTTCTAAAAAAATCATTTTAGCCCCCCCCCCCCCCAAAAAAAAACAAGTATAATTGCCTTATATCAAATATTGCAGAAATGCTATTTTGTGTTGCTGTTCCTATAGTAAATGTAATGTGAAAGTATTTATAAGTAACCATCCTTAGTTATGATATGATATGATAAGATAAGATAAGATAAGATAAGATAAGATAAGATAAGATACGGGGACGGGGAAATATGGCAGTTAACAGCAACAATGTACGTCACACCAGTGCAAAACAAAAGGTAGGTAAAAATAAATGTTCTTAAAAATATAAACAAAAAAAAATAAGTGTAAGTTTACAGATATTTACACATTTACAGTGATTTACAGTGACTGCACATATACATGATAATAGTTATAATAATAATAATTATACTGTCTGTATACATAGTGTCTGTATGTTTAATAATGAGATTTATTTACCTGGAAAAATTGTATTTTTTGTGGATATTTTGATACTTAATATAACTCTATAAAATATCCCTTGTGGGTTTTCCCCACTCAGGTACTTGTCGTTATGGTTCAAATGATGTGACGTGAACGCAGCATTAGCCTTCATGCACAGTTCTTTCTAAAGTGGCTTAATCCAACTCATGGAAACTTTAAAGTTGCCCTCTCCTTGGCCTGCTGCCAAATCTCCTGCTTTCTCCTTCCCCAGGGCCCCACTCAGGGGTCCAGTACATGACCGGGCATTATCAGTCCAGTTGATGAGGCTGGCTTCAACCTCTGTTTCCATCACGAGCAGCAGAAACTCTGTTATTTGAGAAGGCTGCACATGGTAGCCTGAGGAACACCAAGTTTCGCTGGCTCATGTTTGGGAGGTTTGTCATAAGGTTTTGGGAGACGACATTTTTCACAAAGAGAAACTAGTTTTGTCTTTTCCCATCATGACTTTGGTGTACACAGAGCAGCAGCCTCAGCTCTGAGAAGAGCCAGACCAAAATGAATGCTGTAAGCAGTAATTGGGTGTCTGCAGAGCCTTGAAAACTCTCAGAGAAAATTTTCTAACATTTCTATGCAACTTATCTGTCTTTTAATTTGTTTTTCTCAATGCAAGTCAAGCTGTTCTGTTTATAGTCCTTTTTTCTGATGTTAGAAGTCTTTAAATCCACTTCTGACATTAATAATTATCTGTATTTACTCTTACCTCCTGGCAAAACTTGAATTACTCTCACCGTCACTGTTAAATAAAACTACATTTACTACTTTCCAACATGTTCTATGTAAATCTAAATTAATTTTCACTTTTATATGTTCTGTTTGAATAAGAAATAAGACGAATTGTCGTACAAAAGTATCCCTGAAGTGTCTTTAAAAGCTTTCATTTCAGAGTCTGATACCCAGGACACACTGTATAAGCAAATAAATGAATCAGCATTTGTATAAGAATAATTCTGTCCAAGGGATTTTTGATCCATGTAAGGTTTCTGCTGTAATCTTCTTTAAAGCACACCTCTGTTTGCACTGGTCTCAACCCTCTTTGCGGCTTCAAGTCACATCTGACTTTGGCTAATCTTTCATTCAAAGGACACTTACAGTGGCAGCTCTTTGGCAAGATTATGAAGGATTTAGCAGCGCAGGGTTGAATGGAGTCACCTGGAGACGCTGAGCCAGCTCGCTGCCTGGTACTTTTTGACTTGACCAGTCCCTGTCAGTCTCTCAGGGCCAAAAAAGAAGCCTTTCATGGCATTCGTTTGGTTATAAGGGTCGCCCTCATCGGCTTTCTGTGGTCAAGCAGACACTGACACCTGTGTTCTTTTGGTCTCAAGAACAACATTGTGTTTTGCCTCTTTATCTCCTTTCACCTTAGTTCCATTACCTCAAGAATGTGCCTCCCACTGTGGACAAAGAGACCATTTAGCTGAGTGACTGTCTCATTTCACAGTGTTGTAATTGGCTACCTTCTCCCTCTCTGTCCTTGATAGCCGTGCTGAAATTGAGGCTCGGTGGCCGTGTGGTGCTCCCAACCTTGGCAGTAGAGAATCATTGACAGTGTTTAAAGTTAACCTGATCACCCTGTTGAGAGTTTGATGATCACAGTTGGGATGTTCCGTCCACTTCCTGGTCGGAGTAGGGGTCAAAAGCAAAGTAGTCCTGGGATTTTTTAACAGCCGACCTATTTTTTTCTTTACAAGGAATCAGTTGCTGATCAAATGGGATATATACACAGTCGTGGACAAACTTATTAGAGCATCAAAAGTCTTTTAAAACAGTGTTTATGCATCAAGGGATGAAAACAGACAGAAAAGAAAACATGGAATACCTAAAAGAACTGTTTTTGTCAGTACAACGCCATAGCTGTTGATTTAAAGGAGTGATATTTCGCTTTTTTAAATGGAATTATGCGTTTTCAAACATGTTCCTGTGATCTATATAAACTGTAAATGCTCCGCTTGAGTCTGAATTGGGTCCGTCTTCAACAATATTTCTGAGTAATGACACCAGAAAGCTCATTTTGGCCCCGCCCCCTCCAGGTTGTTGACTGTGCTGCTCTGTCCTGTTCAACCAAAAACTGAACATTTTAGGTAATCGGCTCAAATTTTGGACATATTTTCAGTTTTTACTACAACCGCTGCTGCTGATAAACAATTATATCGTACTCGGAGAAATGTTCACCGGAAGTCTTGACCTTATATGTGCAAATGTTACGATGTAACTAGTTATGGAAGCAATAAATTAAGCAGGAATTAAAACAGCTTGTAGAAATCCACTCAATTTTTTTTCTCCAAAATGAATATAAAAGTAATTTTGCAGCACCTGGAGGGTTCAAATAAAAACTGTGTGAACTATTAGGGTCCAAATACACAAATAAATGATCCAGAGAATAATAAAAGTGGGTTTAGCCAAATATGACCCCAGGTTTATGTTATTGACATTTTTAATCAAATTTTGTAGATGTAAATATTTTCATAATGTAGTTTTACTGATCCGGCCCACTTCACATCATATTGAGCTAAATATGGCCCCAGAGCTAAAATAAGTTTGACACCCCGATCTAAACAATCCATAAAACATCCCTGCTTTAATGCTATTACATCATAACTCTCTGCTTGTTTTGATGTCACACATTTACAAGGAGCATCCACCACAATCTTAGCTCCAGGCTAACCAGCTAAGTCCTTTCTTTTCCTCATAAAGTTTTAAAGTAATGGTTAGATGTTTGTTTTATATCATCCTGACATTATTTATCTCCACCATATAGTGCTTTTCTGTCCACATCCCTTTTGTACTAAATTCTGGGTGTACTGAATTCTCCATAAAATCCTATAACACTACAGTGAAGCTCCTGTGTCATGAATTTTACAGTCAAATTAAACATACCTGTATTAAAGATAAAAGCTGGGTCACTAAGTATATGGTCCTGTTCAGGCGTTGCTTTAGAATGCATCCCCATATTGGTGTCTAGCATTTCTTTTTTCACTGCTCTATATGCAAAATGGGCATCAAATAGCCAAAAATGGAAATAAGCAGGGTTTCATTTCCTGCAGGTATTACGGTTTCAGCATGAGCTGTCTAGATCTGACTGCAGGCTAATCTGCAAATGCATCACAAATAAAGAAACCATCAGAAGAGTGAACGATGACTGAAAGGGTTTCTTTTCTGCACTTTCAGCTTTTCTGCTGTAGTTTTGGTGATTAGGTAGAAAATATAAGTAAAGTCACTGTGCTGAAAACAGGTTTCTGACCATTTTTGAGCTGGGACGTCTTCAGAGTTACTCAAAGCCTGAGTTCATGTGAATTAGTCAGTTCTTGCTAAATATGATTGATGATAAATTTGATATATACTCGTCTCTGTTTACTCTTTAACCCATAAGGACCCTATGTGACTTTTTTGGCAGTTCACAGTGGAATTTTTCTCTCTTTTTAACCTTTCCTTAGTGATTTTTCATCATTTATTACAATATTATCCTCTGAATTTTGCATTTTTTTCACTGAAAATCATCTGCTTCCTATATTAAATTGATTGATCATCAAGATTTCGGTATGTCATTAGGTAATGGTAGATGGACTGCACTTGTATAGCACATTTTCCACACCTTCATGGCGCCCCCAAAGTGCCTGACATTCACCTGTTCACACACACACACTCATACACCAGTAGTCGGCTGCTGCCATGCAAGGCACTGCCAGACCTACTGGGAGCAATTTCGGCTTGCTAAAGGACACTTTGACATGTGGACAGTTGGAGCCAGATTTGAACCGCCAACCCTTTGGTCATTGGGGGGTGGGGGTTGACAGGGAATGGGGATGAGGATGTTGTTGGTTGCCTGGGTCCCCTATCTATAACCACTCTTGCTTCCTTGGGGTTTCCTTTCATGCACATCCGTTGTAACCTGCTCATGTATAATATATTTTTCCTTCTCTGTGCATGAATAAAAAATATCTGAATCTGATGTTCATAGAAGCAGAATAAAGACAAAGGTTATTGTATCAGAACAGCAAAAGAAATCAACAAAAGGTAAATTATATCAATAAATGAACATAAACCCAGTGTGTCCATCCACTGTCAATGATCCCACTCCATTTTAGCATTTTTTAAAGTAAAAATCATGTATTGCCTCATATTTAATGTACTAATTATGCAGATGTTGATTAAAATTGAGGGTTATTATATCCAAAACAGAGCAAACTGAAGAAAAAGATAGATTGTTGTGCAAAATATATTATTAACTGAACATAAAATAAGCATCTCCATCCACTGTCACTGATCCAACTCAATGGGTTTTACTGGTGAATTAATGTTATAGAAGATGACGGTGTTTCCATGGTAACTCTAAACATCCAAATGGGTCATATCTGAGGGCCATGAAAAGATGACAAACTGTATTTTATACCAATTCTTTACATGTATTGATTAGATTAGTGGATCAGCAGGTATTAAACAGTTTAGATCAGGAGATACTTTTGGTCGATGGTGGATGTTTGGGTTTTTATGGGTTAAATTTATTCATGGCACTGCTCCTCCTATGAGACATTTGACCTCAGAAAAAAACGACTCGAGTCACATGCTAATCCTCCGGAGAAGAGTGCAGTGTCCCTAAATGTAGGACTGTTCTCACTACATCGGCTTTTTCTTCGACTGGAACAGTTTCGAACTTGCACAGGATTTCAAATGTTTACTCGCCAGACAAAGAAAGGGCTACGATCAAATCAAGACTGTACATATGAGGGATGAATGTGGCTCTGAGCGATAAGAATGCATGTTGTGTAGTGAACTCATGATGGTGTGTGTGTGTGTGTGACGTGTAACTGTTCTGTGGTAAGTCATTAAATGGCTTAGTAAGTTACATACAACAAACTCTGTCATTATTTATTTACATTATGTTTAACTCTCAACTTGTCCAGGGAAGGAATACAGGCGTAAATTAGCAGTCATGCTATAACCTGGCACCAAACATCTGTCCTCTGACTGTCTAGATCAGTGTATTGTTCTGCACTGTCCTTGTACAAATAAAACCATAGCATAGCATATCATACCCTACCATACCATACTGTACCATAGCATAGCATAGCATATGATAGCATAGCATACCATAGTATAGCATAGCATATCACACCATACCATATCATACCATATGATAGAATAGCATACCGTACCATAGCATAGCATACCATAGCATAGCATATGATAGCATAGCATACCATAGCATATCACACCATACCATATCATACCATATGATAGAATAGCATACCGTACCGTAGCATAGCATACCATAGCATAGCATATGAAAGAATAGTATACCGTACCATAGCATAGCATATGATAGCATAGCATACCATAGCATACCATACCATAGCATAGCATATCACACCATACCATATCATACCATATGATAGAATAGCATACCGTACCATAGCATAGCATACCATAGCATAGCATATGATAGCATAGCATACCATAGTATAGCATACCATACCATACATGCTTGGCTCTGAATTGTTCATTAATTCAACTCCGCAGGTCCATCTTCAACCCTATTTTTGTCTAATGACACCTGAAAGGTTGTTTTGAGCACTGGCCCTTTAAATGCGAATGAGCCACTTCATGCCCCACCCCCTCCAGGTTGTTGGCTGTGTTGCTCTGTCCTGTTCAGACAACAAGATCTGAACATTTTAGGTAATCAGCTCAAAGTTTGGACATTTGTTCAGTTCTTACGACAACCACTGCTGCTGATAAATAATTATGGTGTACTCGGAGAAGTGTTTGTCGGAAGTCTTTTTTATTTATTTTTTAACTTTAGTTTTTATTGTTTTAATACAAGACACAGAACTAAGAGAAACAGAAATGGTCACGGGTACATTTAAACATTTACATACTGTTTACTGTCCACAGATTGAATGAAAAAAACCCCATTTTTTCCAGTTCTTTACACCCTTGTGCTGTTGTAGGCGGAGCTTGTATGTCATTTCCATTAAATGGATCTGGTTAACAATCTTTATTGCCAAGGTGATTGAGGGAGGGTCCTTTTTAAGCCAGTGATTGGTGGTTCATCAGAAGTCTTGACCTTATATGTGTAAATATCGTGACGTAACTAGTTATAAAAGATAACAAAAGGAATTAAAACAGGTTGTAGAAATCCACTTTTTTTTTTTTTTTTGCCTGAATGAATATAAAGATAGTTTTGCAGCACTTGGAGGGTTCAAATTCAAACTTTATGAACTATTAGTGTCCAAATAAACAAATAAATGAACCAATGACTAATAAAAGTGGGTTTAATAAAATATGACACATTTAAATATCATTAATTGTCTTTAATGGTGATTTAGAAGTCCTTAGAAATATATAGTTAGAATAACAAGATGTCACCAGACCTATGACGTGTTCAAATAGTCCTGTACATACATTCTGTTGGTTTTGGCCTGCGTAGTTCACAGATGTAAACTAGCCCAGTATTTAAATTAATGGTGGTCTTTGTTGCCTAAATCTGTGATAGTACCTTCTGTACTGCTGTCCTTGGTTTGTTCACTGCCTTTCTTCTACTCATCTACAGCAGCCACACTGTGCAAAACTCACTGCTGCTCGATCAGTAATGGAGTCAGCTGAGGCCAACCTGGTGGCTAAATAGATTTACGGCGCATATGTAAATTCCCTGAACACTGAGTCCTCGGTTTGATCCCCAGCTGGCAGGAGCATTTGCTGCATGACATTCCCACACTCGTTTCCACTTTTCTTGTCTCTCTTCACGCAGAAAACAATCCCAGAAAAGAAATACTGTTACTGAATATCAGTTGGACTCCAGGCATCACATACGTCATATAAGCACATGCAAATGTTACATAATGAACCTGTATTACACTTAATATATCCTTCATTTTTAGCATATGAATGAGTGCTTTGCTTACATAAGGGGTATCAGTTAAGTAGGAGGTCCATGGGTGTGACTTGGGATGCATTGGCGGGTGGACTGTTAAAAGGCGACCTCTGATTGTGTGGAAATGAGATTTTAGGGTATCTTGGGTGCAGTTATACCTGGCAACAGACTTGTTAACCTGTGATGAGATGACACATGATGCATGTTAATGCTAGTTCTGAACAGGGCCTGTAGCTAAAGAAAGTAAATCAAGTTTCCCTCATACGTTGCATCCAACATGAGTTACATAAAGCTGCAGTTGTTTTCAGGTATATCTGCATGCACTTGAGTTGACAATGCTATCATTTTGCTTAAATTAAAGGTATGGTGGGAGATCTTTTTTTGGAACATTTTTCACCATATTGCTTGAAAACCTCTTAACAATCCCATTGTACCCACTGAAATAGAATGTTTGCAAAAAAAAAAAAAAAAGAAAAGTTTTAGTCCAGTCTAGAGG
>JAQQZY010000009.1:7396714-7407998 GCA_030068375.1 Ostorhinchus rueppellii
TAGATGGCGCTGAATGTACAGGTGACCTCATGCCCTATCTCACAATGATAAAGAAACCTTTAAAAAAATTCCTGGATCCAGACGGTGATCTGGCTCACCACCAAAATCTAATCATCTCTAGGATACCCCATTCCTGACAATCTGTGAAAATTTCATGAAAATCCGTCCATAACTTTTCGAGTTATCTTGGTAACAAACAAAAAAAAACAAAAAACAACCAAACAAACAAAAAGACAGACAAACCAACGCCAATGAAAACATAACCTCCTTGGTGGAGGTAATAACCTTGAACTTTATTCTGAAGTCTTTATAAAAATCAACATGATCAGTAAATTCAATATTGGAAGATATTTGATTTAAGTAAAATACACAAGATAATGTCATAATAAATGATGATAAGTCACCCAGGAAGGTAAAATAATGACAAAAAGTAATTAGACACAAAAGTACCATTGGGTCTTTATTGGTTTATTTTATTATTGACATACCTCTGGCTGATCAATGCAGTTGATTAACATAAATGCTAAAGACAGTGTGTGTTGGGACTACAAACGTCTTCTTTGGTTTTGTGAGTCACATGGGAAACTCTGGAAAACAATGGCATCCAGGGCATTGAAAAAGATATACCTATGTCAAGGTTCTCCCCAGAAATCCATACTATCCTGGCGGCAGCAATGGGGGTGTGGGGTGGTGTTAGTCTTGCGCTAAAACATTGCAATTGATACAACTCTGCGAGATTTCAAAGGAAAAACAAAAACCAACATGGCGCTGAAAAATAGAGTGCGTCCCTGCAAACCCGATAGATTTCGGTAGATTTTAGCAAAATTATCGGGGGAAAATAGACAAAAAATTCAAAATGAGTTTAGCAGTGCTGAGCTAGCAGTACCCTAGCGCAGCGCCGTTGTTCCATTGTCTGGGGAGAACCCTGTTTGTTTTTTGTTGACGGGTTTTCAAACAAATAAACAAAAACAAATCAGGTCATTTTCTGTTTCGGAGGCGCCATATTGTCAGAAAGCCTGTTGGTCAGAAAAAAGGTTTGGGTCAGATTTATCAAATGAATCCAAACTAATTCTAAAGGACTAAACTAAAGGACCTGAAAATGATTTTCCAGTTGAAGTTGTATGGAGGAAGAAAACTTTAGAGTCGGATAGGTAATTTATCCCTTGTTTATTTGGGCTGTAAAGGAGAATTTTTAAGCTACATGTTGTCTCACCTCTAATTTGCGGGGTGATTGTTTTGTGGAAGTTGTATGATTGTGACGTACACAGACCGTATTTTATCCTTTTTTGTCACTTGATTTATTTTATTCACTGGGTGTACCCCGCCTTCACCCTTAAGTAGCTGGGATAGGCTCTAAGTGACTCCCGTGACCCAAGTGAGGATGAAGCGGGTTCAGAAAATGGATGGATTTATCTTACTCTAATATAAAATTTTTAAAGCAAAGGTCAGATGTTTGTGATAAAAAATGAGCCAAAACTGGTGATAATGGAGAAGTGGTTACAAATTGTACGAGTGTCTGCTGATCTGAATTCCAACATGTGTGATAGATACAGTACAAGAGTCTACCTGGAACACAACCAATAAGAAAAGTGCTTTTATTTATGTACAAAGACCTTTCGGATGACACTATTTGTCAGATAGACAGAGAATAATTACAGTCAGGGTCATGGCCGAGACTTGTGTGACTTTTTTATATTTGGTCACATAGTTGTATCATTTTCTTTGCATGTTTTTTGTACAATCGGTTACAAAAAATGACCTTGAGCAAATGCTACTCAGGGAATGGAGTCTTTTATAATGCATAGTACTCAAAGGGAGTCCTGAATAATGGACTATAAGATTGCTCTTGCAAACATAGAAAAGGATTTGGACCTGGTTCCCCACTCTCACTCAGAAAACACTGTATTAAAGACCCAAAAAGCCCTCTGCAAACAAAACCATTCACTGATCTAAACTGTTTAATACCTGTTGATCCACTAATCCTATCAATACATGTAAATAGTTGATGTAAAATGCAGTTTGTCATGTTTTCATGGTCATCAGATATGACCCATTTGGACGTTCAGAGGCTCTGCAGTTACCATGGAAACACTGTCATCTTCTACAACATTGATTCACAAGTAAAACCCATGGAGTTTCAATCAATGACAGTGGATGGATACACTTCTTTCATGTTCAATTAATAATATATTTTGTTGATAAAGTCACCTTTTCTTCAGTTTCCGCTTTTTCTGATGTAATAAAACATAATTTTGAGCTCAGTTTTTATCAACATTTACATGATCAGAAAATTAAATATAGGAGAATACATGATTTACACTGAAAAAACACAAAATATAGAGGATAATACGATAATGAATGGTGATAAATGAATCAAGAATAATTAAATAGAGAGGAAAAAAATAATTTGGAAGCTGCCACAGAAGATAAAGGACAAAGATCCAATCTTTATGAGTTGAACTGTTAATGTTGATGTATGACAAAAAGAGGCATGATGGAAAGGAAGAAACATTCCCATGGTGTCATTTCATCAATAAAACTGAAGAATTCGTATTTTTTGGCTGAAATTACAAAAAAAATGCCTTGTATGACACCATTACACATAAATTCCAATGATACAAAATGTATGTTCTATAAGATAATAATCTACATCGGCACTAATATCATTAATTTCCCACTGGGAAGCTTTGCCCGTTTTCTCTTTTACTGAAAAACTACAGATAGACAATTAATTGATATGGCAGAAAGGACGTTTTATAAATCATTTGTAATGTACTGAGAATGAACCCAAATGCAGACACACCAGGAATAAAATAGTCAATACAGGTTTATTGTACTTAAGTTCAACAACACAGAATAAGCAGGCAGAAATCACTCCAATAATCAGAAATAATCCTCTTCTGATCAGTACTCCCTGTACTGTCGCAAAGGTCCACTGTGTCCAGTATCCAAGGGGAGAGGCAGAAGGCTTGGCCA
Organism: Ostorhinchus rueppellii; assembly: GCA_030068375.1. NCBI lineage: Eukaryota > Metazoa > Chordata > Actinopteri > Kurtiformes > Apogonidae > Ostorhinchus > Ostorhinchus rueppellii. The sequence continues at coordinate 7,399,691 of JAQQZY010000009.1, forward strand.
GGGACGGTCCAAATGTCGAATACCAAATCATCCACAGGGAGGTCAGGCGTAGATGTGGTTGAGGAACGGAAAGCCAGGTTGGGTCACTAGGGCAGGCACAAACTCACTGGTAAGACGAAGGCTGGTCGGTATCAGAATGGGCAGGCGATAAGCGTAGTCAGGCAGGTAGGGGTCGTTCGAGGAGGCTGGCTGGCAGAGGTCAAACACAGGTCAAACACAGGGAGCTCAGGGAAAGTCAGGAGATAACGCTGGAGAGTCAAGTACAAGCCTTAACAATCTGGCAAAGAATGAACAGAGGAGAACTAGTTAAATAGCTCACACCTGACGAACCACACCCGGCCCATCAGGTGTGGTCCTAAATCTGATACATATCAGATATTTTGCAATGCGACGTCAGACTGAACGTCCAGGTTGGATTTATCTGACCTTTATATCATTGAAATCACTGGAGATGAGTGTCTTGTTGTGAGAGCGTTACGGAGAGGTGGTCACAGATATATTTAAATGTTTTTCTTGTCATTTGAAAATTATGAATGAAGTCTGTGTCAGTGAAGCTGCTAACGTCACTATCCCACCATTTCTGACTCCGACTCCACATTCAAATACTCCGTTGTACAGACGTAGCAGCCACAGTAAGGATTGGAGATAAAACAAACAAAAAATAATTAGAATTTACTCAAACCCTGCTTTCACAGTCCAGTCCAGTGGTCCGTCAGTCCAGCCCAGTCAGTTACAGCCCAGTCCAGCGTTTAGCTGCTGGCGTTTTGCTGCAGAAGGTGGTGTTTTCTGGTGGAGAGGTGTTGAACGGAAGAAGCGAACAGTGAAATGGTGATCCGGAGCGATGTGGGGGAGTTGGTGGCTGTAGTACCGGAATTAACTGCCATAACTTTTGCGGTTCTATGAGCTGTGGCTCCGACACTTCCAACATTCCATTCTGCGCACTCTTGGAATGCAAAATTCTGGTGTATTTAAAACTGCCGCTAATCACGAGCGAATGGGGGCTAGTCGATTACGATTTCTGGGGGGTGTATCCGGAAGAGTCTGGGTGAATTATGGTGACGGTGACCAAATTGTCCCAACATGGCACGTGCATGTAACCTTGTGACACCCTGATGAATTACAGGCATGGTGGTCATCATGGCCACACCCATCAAACAATTATTACATTATGGTCAAAACCAAAAATAGGAATAAACAAACAAAAATGCATTTTGGCTCCAACAAATGTGGAGCACTAGAAATGACTGAATACGAACAACATGAGTCCTGAATAATGGAGATCCTGAGCACCCATACATAAACTCTGATCCAGCTGTAGTCGTGTGTAATGAAGCCGTAAACCAGGAGGAATACCGGATTAGCATTTGATTTCAGCGATACTTCTATTGTGCTTTTAAAATTCCGTATGACTCCAGTTCTGTTGTTCACAGTACGATGGTGTCGGAAGGTTGTTTACTTTGCTAGTTTTTGTGTATCTGGTACACGGTGCTCTTGAGTCGGCGTGTGTTTGTGAGTGACTGCATATGTATGACTGAGCGGCGACCCCCTCTCCTTCTCCTCAGGTACATGATCAGTATTCAGCCGATGCTCAAGCGGTGTCACAGGTTGCCTCAGAGCAGAGTGCAGTTTAAAAAAAAAAAGACAACAAGACTGACTCATTTCTCTTGGCTTAATATATGTGGACACTTTGACGTTCTGCATATGTCATGTACATAGAAGTGTGACACAGACTTGCGTATGTGACAGATTTGCACGCGCCAAATTCATGTCCTCTGCAGCTCTGCGGTACAGATGTCTTTTTTTTTTTCTTTCACAGAAAAATTACGCCTGTGACCGTCTTTCAGTGTTACAGCATTACACTTGTTCTTGTCTTCTTTTTGGATTATTCTACATTAACGGACTGTGAAAATGTAAATGTGGACAGCTGGGGACTCCGATGACCTGCTTCAACACCACGCAGGCAGTAAAAATCAATAAATAATTCATTAATTTATACATATATTTACTTAAGTTAGCTAGCATATTTATCTTAATGTCTGATTTATTCATTCTATGTAATTATTTTACTGTTTGCAGACGGATAATGAGCTTCCTTTGGTGATGGATGCTGTATTTTTATATATTTAAGACAGTGAAAAAAAGGAAAAAAGTAGACTTGTATATCAGTGCAAAAACATCAGTGTAATCAGTAATAAAAGTTGATTTATTATTGAAACAGAAGTTTGAGAGAGAAAGATACAAAGAAGGCATATATATAAAATATAGAACTTGAAATGGCAAGACCATCAAACCAAAAGTTCTGAAAACAGTAAGACGTGTCTTGTAAAATATGTAAAGAAATATGAATTATTTTACACACTCAATAAATGCAGAGCTGAGGTCAAAGATGAGAATACCAACATAAGTTTTATTTTTATAAGGTTGACACAATATCGTGCTGTGAAAATAAAGGCTTTTTAATGCTTAAAGAGAGTGCTTTGGAGTTTTCTTCCTTTTTGTTATCTACTTTATGAATCCCTTTTTCAAAGAGCACCTCAAACTAGCTTTTTTGAGTCCTAGAGGCATTCTTTCCTACGATTAAAAAAAAAAAAAAAAATCCATTTAACCTTTATTTAAGCAGGTAAGACATATTCAGAAGACATTCTTATTTACTCCTGGATCACTGAAATCAAAGTTAACACTATTTGCGTCATTTGACCAGTATATTATTTTAAGTCTCCTGATCATGAACCATAACATCACCCATTGCTTTCTGAACTGATTTGAGGTCAGTATTTGCAGCCATGTCAGATCTTTGACAGAAGTGAGCATATTTGGACAAAAGAGGCGGGGCTTTGAGAGTCTGAGGCATCAGAGGTGGGCTAATGCTAAGCGCTACTGACTCTATAAAATAGTAAATTTCATTATAAACTGTGTAACAAAGTCATTTGACTGTTTTTGTTGTGAAACCTGTTAAACTCCACTAGAGTAGAGTTTGGAGCAGGTGAGTGAGCTGTCAGACCTGTCAATCAAAGCCTGACGTAGCAAACCTCTAAATCTTCTATTTGACTTAACCTCCTGAGACCCAGGAGAATACAAATGTCTGTTTTTTTGTTTTGTTTTTTGAAAACAGCATGACTGGCACATTTTTCAGCTGTATATTTTTTTTTTCTCCGAACATCCTTTACTATGGCTTTTTGTATTTTTATTTTAAGATAAATCTAAGATAAAGCTGTGGATCTCTTGTCCACATATATGGACAAATATGGTCTTAGGGGGTTAATATCTGGGTGACAAAAGGATGGACCAGATCACTTATTAGAAATTCTAAATAAAACGTCTTAGTATTTTAACCCTTTAACCCCTGACGTGTCATTGGTGCTCCCTCTGAATATATGGTTTATTTTAAATATTCCTAAAAATTCAACCATTTGGGCAATTAGAAACATTTCGAAACATGTTGGAGAATAGACCTTGCCCTTTTCACAGACATCTGAACATGCTCAGTGCACTCATGACAAATTCCAAACAGCCTGTTCCATTGAAATAATGTCTTAGGGGTTAAAGAGTTCAGAGAGCTTCCAGTCTAAGTCCAGGGCTTTTTGTGGGATTACAACTGTAAGGCTCCTCCAGATGGCTTCATTTTAGAGCTGAGGTCCTCACACCTCAGCCCTGACTCAACCTTTGACCCTTTTAGTCCTCTCTCCTCCTCTTGATCCCCCACTGGCTTTTCAGTTCAACTTCGAGCTGAGTTCAAGTCACGCAGATAATCAGAGTGCGTCCGGATTCTGCTGCTCTGTCTTGCATTAAACCGACAGCCATCGCATTTACATTGACATTACATTCCTGCATATTTATTCACAGAGTACTGTCACGACGGTGCCTGAGGAGAATTATAGATTGAGGTAATGCGTTTTACTTAGAATTGGCTGGAAGAACAGAATCAATACATCTCTGGCTCTTCGTACAAAGGAAGTGGGTGGAAAGAAGCATGGGTTATACAGTATGACCAGCAGGTACCATGTGGCGTGTACAGGGTGGAAACAACATCTATTTACAATTTAACTCTGTGTTTCTTAACCTTTTTTTGAACAAACGTCCACAAACATAATCACGAGCCGCCCGCCGCCCCCTATCCATGGGAAAAAAATGGCGACCAGGGCGGTGTGTTACTCTGTAGGTAGCATGACGGCCCTGTTAGCTGAGGATGTGGTGGGTTATATAGCTCAGTTGGTCCCCCCCCCCCCATCCCCACATCCCCACCTCTACAGTGACCTCCTGGTGTCCCCTGAAAACAAATTTGCAACAGAGTTTGGCTATAATGTTGTGACGTATATAAAGTAACTAACACCCACCGTTTAGACCTGAGCACCCCCTTCAGCTTTCCCATTCACAACGCCCCCCAACCATCACCACCACCTTAACGCCCCCCTGAGGAACACTGATGTAACTAATGGTGTCCATACAGAGGTATTAAATGTGTATAATAATAATTCCCACACATTTGTCTATCATTTGCTTTTGTACTAAATATGTTAAATTCTAAAGACACTTTATGGATACCCTGGATTGCTGATGTTCACTAAATCTTAACTACTTTTCTGATCATAAGGTGGGCACCTTTTCTTATAGTAGTATTCTAAAGTCCGTGGAGCCCTTATTTAACGGGTATGATGGGTGTCCGTCAGAGCCCAGTAAAGGGCAGCGGTAGGCATGTGTGGCCTCATTGCTCAGACAGGCGTGATGTTCTCTGATGTTCACTGTCTTGACTTGATGTTTCATGTTTCGGGATTCATATCGAATGAGACGCTTGGGTCATAAAACACGATAAGAAGCTGGAGTTTACAGCCTGACCTAACGCCTCTTGGATGAACCTTTTGAAATCAAACCAAGTCCCTTCTGTCTTATTTGTTTTTATGCTTCCGTTGCCTCTAGAAACTACAACCATTAATCAAGTTACCGTGGCAAAAGGATTAAGGATCTTTGTTTGGAATCTAAGTGGAACACAGTGAGGCAACAACAAAGATTTATTGCATCTTGGGTAATTTACTCTCGCCAAACTATGGAGTTAAAATGGATGTTTGCAAGGAAAGTGTAGATGTAATAAGGCAGAATAAGAAACCTAAACACATGCTCTTACTGCGGTGATGGTCTTTTTATACAGTTTTCTAGTACCTGCTCTGCTTTTTTTTTAACATAAGACGGAGAAATGGTTTCATTTTTGTCGCTCTTTCTCATTAGCACGCCAGCTCTGTGTCCTACTTTTCAGAGAGCAGTTAATAGATAAGCTGTAAAAACTTTGCTCGAACGTCAATAATGTCACAGTCAATTTAATCCCAATAATTCCCGGACCTTATATCGATGCCTTTCCTTGTCAGCATATAGTGCCTCGTGTATTAGCAGCAGATTAAGCTTGTGTTTGATAGATGAGCGGCTGGAAAATTTGCAATGTAGCAATGTGGGCAATACTTTTGGGCCTTATTTTCAGCATCGATTATTCTGAGCAATTGTGTCTTTGATGAGTTGATGAATCATTTACTGTAAAGTGTCACAAAATGCAAAGGGTTACAAACAGTTCTGGCAGAAGTCCAGACAGTTTATACCCAAGTAGAAACACAGACTCCAGGGTGGAAGCACTGCCTCTTCTTTATCGAAGTAAAAATAAAAAAGTAGCAGCTCTGAAATGAACTCAGAGTCGGGGTGGGAACCGGTAAAAATTTAACGATTCCAATTCCATTATTGATTTTTTTCTCGATCCGATTCCTTATTGATTCTCATTGGGTTTGGGAATAAAAGAGTAGAAATGGGTTCATTTGCAGTATTTCCATCTGCACAGAAAATAGCACATATACAGTATGAGCAAATAATAATAACAGAGGATGCCAGGGGGGACATGATGGTGTAGTGGATAGCACTGGTGCCTCACAGCAAGAAGGTCCTGGGTTTGATTCCAACACCAGTCATTGGTGGGACCTTTCCGTGTGGAGTTTGCATGTTCTTTCCATGACTGCGTGGGTTCTCTCTGGGTACTCCGGCTTCCTCCCACAATCCAAAGACCTACCAGGTTAATCGGTTAATCTAAATTGTCCATAGGTGTGAATGTGTGATTGTTTGTCTCTATATGTCAGCCCTGTGATGAACTGGCGACTTGTCCAGGATGTACCCCGCCTTCACCCTTAAGTAGCTGGGATAGGCTCCATGCGACCCCCGTGACCCTAATGAGGATAAAGCGGGTTCAGAAGATGGATGATGCCAGGCCCGGTTTGGGGGATGGGGGGGTCACCATACAGTGAAACTGAAACTTAAGACACTTTTTCCTCTATGTCTTCCACTGTTGTGCTCCTCATTTCCTTTTCTCTACCTTCGGAAACTTTTATTTGAAGAGGCAGGATGTTTGTTGGCTCCACCAGAACCGGGCCCAGATGATCCCCCGGTGTTCGCTCTGCCGCTAGATTCACAACCGTTGCTAAGTAGCGTATCAAATAGTGACATTCCTACCAATGAAGCACGCTGTGTGGACAAACGTTTGAGCATATTGGAGGGATTTCCCCTTTTTGAAGAAACAGAAGCTTTATGAGTGTTCCAAGTGGACCTGGTGTCATCTTTTCAGAGCGTTTCTGTCGCTACGCCATGTTGGCTATGTTCTAAATCAAAACAGTGCAGCCTGCATGTGATGTCACACGCATCAGCGAAGGCAGAATCGATAAGCAGAAGCATTTTGCAGGGAAATGATTCCAAGGAGTTGAGCACCTGAGATAGTTTGAGCTACTCTTGATTCCTATCCCTAACTCAGAGTGTTAAAGTAGGCCTTAGGTAGAGAACGTATAGACTATAAACGCTGAACATCAGCTTTGCTCCAGGGTATAAGTCAGTTTTCAGTGTCAGTAACAGAACTTGGATCATTATGATGTTTTTCCACACTGCCTTTCATGTTGTTTCTCTGGTTTTGGGTCTTTCACATTAATTTCATCTTCTTTAATAAGACTCAGACTGCACTCATTTGATTTATTCTGATTCATATTTGATGTCTTCTATGTTGTTTTCATCTGTATTTTCCTGGTATTGTTTTCATCTTGTTTAGTTTTATCCATAATTTTTGTATTTGTTTTTCTTTATGTCACTGTTTTCTTGTCGCATTTGTCGTAGATACAACACAGGAAGGCATGATCTGTGTGTTTGTCCCAGTGTTGAGAAGGTGAAGGATGGAAATTATGGACAATTACACACTGAAGATTAAAAAAAAAAAAAAAAAAAAGTTAAAATATTTTGAAAAATGTCTTTTTAAGGACAGAAGAGTATTTTGGGGAAAAACTGACTAAAACATTGGAATATTGCAAGAATAAAGTTACATAATTTAGATAAAAATATCATGTTACAAGAATTCTTAGACTACAAAAAAAGTCCTTTGTGAGAAAAAAGTTCCCAGCTGAACACCAGAAGGTCGGTGTTGTGAATATTTTTCCAATTTTAACAAAGTCCAAAAAAACAGATGTTTCATTATTTGTGATTTGAAGCTTGTTCTAAATGATCATTAAAGCAGATGCCCTTACAGTCCTCCTGTTAACGCTACTGACACAGTTCCTCTTATTTATTCTCAGAAAATAACAAGTTTTTTTATCAAAATATTATGACTATGATCTTATAAATGTAGTTTTTTTTTTTTACTTCTCTTCTAATAACCTCTTAAAAAGTATGACTTTATTCTTGGAATTTTCTTTTATTCCCTCAAGATACTATGGTTTATTTTCACAATAATTTCTTCTCTATAAAAGACCACATTATTCCTGAAATATTGTGACTTTTTTCTCCACATATTTCTATGATATCATCTGACTTTATTATCATAGTGTCATATTGTTCTCCTTCATAGCCTGTAATGATAAAATTAATTATTAAAATTCATCTCACATGCACTGAAACTAAGGCTATGCTCAGACAGCAGGTCTTAATGCACTACTGTTTTTTTTTTTTTTGTGAAATCAGATTTTTTGGTGTGCTTGTTCATATCACTCATTAAATACAACTTCTGTCAGTTTTGAATATGAACTGAATGCAACCCTGAAGTGATCCACATGAGTAATAGATTACCACGCAGACACACACTGTGTTTACAGAAGGAAACATAAAGGCGTTTGGTGCAGAATTGTGATCTTTGTCGCACGTCAAAGACGTAAAGGAGGGATAAATACGACCTGGCTGTTTAGACTGAAGGCGCATCGCAATATATCAAACATGCCCCCCATTCTAAAAAAAATGTCTTTCTTTCTTTCTTTCTTTCTTTCTTTCTTTCTTTCTTTCTTTCTTTCTTTCTTTCTTTCTTTCTTTCTTT
>JAQQZY010000009.1:7680660-7693132 GCA_030068375.1 Ostorhinchus rueppellii
ATGGTATGAATGTCAGTGTATTATGGGATGGTGCATAAGCATCCACTGTGTTGGCTGATATGGAACTAAAACAATAAAACACATGAATGTAGAAGAAAACAGCTGTAGAATAAAAAGGTTAAGGAAGGTCTTTTGTTTTGTTTTTGTAAAAGCACATTGAAAGTGAAATACAACTGAAACACTCAGATAATTACAATTTTTATGTAGCAGTATAAATGAAAATATTAAGACATGTACACATAGTACTCTTTCTTTTAACATTTATTGAACTACAAGTGCTGTCCACACAGGTGCCTGATCAAATATCTGATAGCACTGATACTACTGATCAAATATTAGCTTTAAAAAAATAACAACATTTATTCCAATGGCCAATATTGTTAAAAAAAAAAAAAAATCAATATATCATCTACCTCTACTGTTTGTTTTTTGTCCAAATAAAAATTCCAGACTTTTTCAGAACTGCTATATTTTCTCAGCTTTTTTGTTTGACATTGTACCCATTGTGTGTAGTAGAAAAGCTCACCCTTAAAAAATGTATAAATGAATAAATGCATAATTCACAGTAAATTATGTTTCACTGACCTGTTGATACCTGTTCATCCACTAATCCTATCAATCCATGAAAATAATTGGTGTAAAATACAGTTTGTCATCTTTTCATGGTCATCAGATATGACCTATTTGGATGTTCAGAGGCTCTGTAGTTACCGTGGAAACACCATCATCTTCTCCAACATTGATTCAGCAGTAAAACCCATGGAGTTGGATCAATGACAGTGAATGGAGGCACTTATTTTATGAACATTTTAATGATAATTAGTGGAAAAGATGTAATTTTCACTGGAAAAATGTAAAATACAGAGGATTATTTCATAATAAATGGTGACAAATCACTAAGAAATTTAAATATAGTGAGAAAATCATTTGGGAATTGACACAAAAGTAGCACCGGGTCTTTATGAGTTGAATGACGCAAAAAAAAAAAAAAAGTATCTACTTTTCATTCTGTAATACTTTCCACAGATTTATGTATTCATTTTCCTTTATATTAAATTAGTTCAATTGTAAAGCGGCTTTTCAGACACCATGTATGACCACCCCTCTTATGGCTGATCAGTGTTTGTTCTAAAGTCTGCTGCTTTTAATGTTTCCACCACTCATCCTCTGTCTTTCCCACAGACACAATAAGACACTCGAACACTGGTGCGTACTGACATGAACCTGAAACTGGAGTTGGCAGGTGTCTGTCAAATGTTCCCATTAAGATGTAAATGCTGAACTTACTAAGCAGAGAGACACGTTTGACTGGGTGGAAGCTGGGTCAGCTGCTAAACTTGGTTTAACTCTGATATTTTCAGTCAATAAACAGCCTCAGCAAACACTTAATCCATCCTTTAACTTGTGGTGCAGTGCAGCAAGACGGATAAATAACTCCATGTACCCTTTCTGCTTTGTTGGTTTAATTGGACAATTTGTTTGTGCAGCTGGAGTAAAAATAATTGAGTTTATCCACACTGTACATTTTCATAATTACCGCAGAAAATGTATAATTTATTTCTCCAATTATCATAATAGTCACTTTTATTTTGGAAAGAAGTCTGATGTCTAGAAATGTACATTAACTGATCATCAAAGTTGCGAAAAGTGGAGCGAAAGTGAGTTCAGCCCTCTGCATCTCTTCTCTCTGATGGCCTACCTGTATCCATGGCAACCTGGAAGGCAGCATTATATGAGATAAAGGGAGAGACCAAAGAGACGGGGCATATTTGTTTTAATGTCTTAACATTACATTAAAGAATGTGGGAGCCACTGAATGTGTCTACCCATGATGCTCCAGGAGACGTCTCTCACAGTGACCCCCCCCCCCATCCCCATCTCTGTCCCACATTGTGACATTTCAAAAAGCATCAGACATCCCAAGCCAGAATGCAGCTGCTTCATCTCCATCTCCCCATTCAACTTGTACATTTTCAGACCCTTTGATGTGATGCTTTGTGTTTTTTTTCCTCCTGAATTAAAAACCTTCTCACAGTTTGACTCAGTCAGCAGGTTTTCACTTTGATATGTGCACAGAGGCACCGGTCCAGAACAGTGGTCGAGGGTAGTTTCAGGTAAATCCTGTCCAATTGAGGAATATTGTCAGTACAGCCCTTTATCTTATCTTATTTTATCTTACCTTGTGTCATCTTATCCTGTCTTATCCTACCTTATCTCATCACATCTGATCTTATCTGACCGTATCTCATCTTACCGGCTCTCATCCAATCTCATTTTATCTAATCCTATCTTATTTTATCTTACCTTATCTCATTTTCTCTTATCCTATCCTATCTCATCTTATCCTGTCTTATCCTGTCCTATCTGATCTCATCCTATCTTCCCTTATCTGATCTTATCTCATCTTATCAAACCCTATCTTATCTTATTTTATCTTACCTTATCTCATCTTATCTTATCCTACCTTATCTCATCACATCTTATCTCATCTGATCTTGTCTGACCTTATCTCATCTTATCTAATCCTATCTTATCTTATTTTATCTTACCTTATCTCATTTTCTCTTATCCTATCCTATCTTATCTAATCTTATTTTCTCCTGTCTTATCCTATCTGATCTCATCCTGTCTTACCTTATCTCATCTTATCTAATCCTGTTCTATCTTATCCTATCAGACATCATCCTATCTCATCTTATTTTATCCTACCTTATCTCATCACATCTTATCTTATCTGATCTTATCTTATCCTGTTTTATCTTATCCTATTGGATCTTATCCTATCGGATCTCATCTTATCTAATCCTGTCTCATCTTATTTTATCTTACCTTATCTCATTTTCTCTTATCCTATCTTATGTCATCTTATCCTATCATATCTTATCCTACCTTATCTTATCACATCCTATGTTATGTGATCTTATCTGACCTTATCTCATCTTATCCTATCTGATCTCATCCTATCTTATCGTATCTTATCTTATCTCATCTTATCTTATTCTACCTCATCTAATCTCATCTGATCTTATCTTGTCAGAGTCTGCATGTCTGTTTCCACACCTCTAGGGAAACGAACTCCGTTGTTCCATTTAAACGTTCTAAACGGACCAAATGAAGTAGGTCTAGATACACCCTAATATTCTGTTGATGTGGTCTATGATAATACAGGATATAAGAAAGCTTTGTAGATTTAAACTGAATGTGTTTAGTAAAAGCACCGGGCCTTAAATACATCAAAATAGGATTTTGTTCTGAACAGCATCCTTCCAGGTTGTCAAGAAAAGATCACTTGCATAATAATTTGCGATGCGGTGTAGAAGTACCCTACCTGCATCACCGGTTGGACCAGTACCCATGATTCTCCCTGGTCGCCACATCTATGACTCATAATTCATGATGTTCTTATAATTTTAAGATCAATATCTCATAATTACAAGATACAGGTCTCAAAATTACATCAGTGTCTTCTAATTATAAGATCCGGAGCTCATACTCAGAATTATGAGATACTGTACTCTATCTCATAATTACAGGAAGAGGGTCTGTTTTTTTTTTCTTTTTTCCACTGAATGCAATGCACGTCTGTAGTGTTTAAAGTCATTTTAGAAGAATATTTTCAGTGTCTACAGCTGTGCAGCACTTAAAACCTTGTGCTCAGCTGTATGTTACATAATTAGTATTTCCCGGTGTGGACTACACAGATGAAGGTCTGACAAACCAAAGACAAGGACTGAAGATGTGAAGCATGTCATAAGAGCTTTATTGTTCATCAGGGTCATTTATAAATGTCCAGTTTGGCAGGATGTAACACGAGTTTAACCCTTTAACAACGGCACTGCATTTTACACTTTACAGCATTTAAATTATTCCAACTCCTGAACCGTTTGCACGATCCACAAAATCCAAATGGGATTGAAAAGCTGAGATCCTGAGCTTTCTGACACTATATAACGCTTTACGGCAGCAATGTGGGACTCTATACAAAGTCGAAAGGAACTGTTTCATAGACTAAATAATAAAAAACACCTGGAAATAACAAAAAATATGAAGCCATGATATGGATAATGTTTAATCATATTTAAACAAGTAAAATAGTCAAAAGCTTAATTCTGCAATCTCAAAAAGTTCCATTATATACATTTACATTTGTTTCTGATAATAAATACACTGTTTTAAGCATTTATTTATTTATTTATTTTATAAAAATGAGAATCAATGGCCAGATATTGAAAGTTAAGTTCTTCCTGTAAACAAAGGTGCAAAAGAATTGGCAAAAAAAAAAAAAAAAAAAGATTCTTTGGACTTGCAAGGAAAACATGAAGACACTTAAGCTAACATGCTAATTTCAGCTAACGCTAAAATGTGTTTTTTCCCTTAGATTAAAAATTGCAATTGCACTTTCAATCTATTTCCTCCACTTCCACTTTTTTCACGTGGAGAGTGGTCAAATGACAACTGTGTGTTTTATGGACTATGGATTAAATATGAGGACGCACCTGGGAAGTGATGTCACAGCTTAAACTGAAGCTAAAATAACAGCTCACCTGCTGTGAATGAACAGTATTCAGTGTTATAAATACCAAAATACTACAACTTATCTCATTACCACAATTCTTTGGACAGTTCCTATGTTTTTATCTTATTTTCTGACCTTGACCGGATCTTGCACTTTTAAAAAAATTGCTGGTGACCTCAGCTACATTGCACTTTGCACATTACATTTCACTGTTATTACTAAATTATTGCCTGTTTTGTTTTCTTTTATTTATTTATTTATTGTTAACACTGATTTTTTTTTTTTTTTTTTTTTGTGCCTGTTTTTCATCATGGTGTGTGCTGCTTCACCTCTTAGTCAGGTCGCCTTTGTAAAAGAGATCTCGTTCTCAATGAGATTTAAAGGTTAAACACTTTTTTTTTTAAAGCCCAATTTAACTGCACAGAAGCTACTATCAAAACCAAAGGGAACAGTCTGTAATCCAGCATCCGTGTTTAATTAATTCTTGGAAGACAAGGGCAACATCTTGTTCTTACAGAAATGGTTCCACAAAATACGTGTGAAAAATCAGGCTAGGATACCTAATGAGTGGCACTAAATGTCATTAATTGCTACTTATTTGACAGAATTTAGAGAAAGTTTCATACTGCGAATTTAATCATTTTGTATCCTCTATAATTTGTCTTTCCTTCCTCTCACAGTTCAGTATGGATTTATCAATTTCATGCAGATTATTTTAACACTTAAAATTTTATCCAACAAATGTCTGATAGCAGGACAAATGTTGTAATTTCTCATAGTCTGAAGTGTTGCATTTAAATTGCTTATTTTATTCAACAGCCAGTCCAAAAACACTAACATTCAGCTTCATATGAAAAGCACTTATTGGTGAATTTTTGGTGAATTCTGCATCTACAGCCGGTGAGTTTACGAGTGAAACCCATCAGATAGTTGTCGATGGTGTCTGTCATTTGCCTAATTGATTAATCAGCTAATCACAGCAGCTCTAGTCTTTACAGCAGTTCATTTACAAAATCACTTATGCAGAGGATGTACAGTGTTTGCCAGTTTGCACGAGTCTTGGTTAATGATCAAAAGTCACACTCCAAATCGAATGTGAAATGTATGAATATCCCTCAGACGTGACATTTTTATTAACCTGTAATTACATCCCAGGAGCTAACGGGAAACATCCCAGCTGTTCCGCTCGGCTTCCTCTCCTTCCTCCCAACATCATTGGCTCAAAGTGAATCCGGGCCGTGTCAATTCTCCACGGCCAATTCCGCTACTGTTTCTGCTCCCCTTGAGCTCATTTGCCACCAATTCCTCTTCCATCATCCAAACTGTTTTTCGGAGGCCGGGATTGGGCCAATTCTGTGTGGCACGACATTTCATTACAGCCAAGAATTGAACACATGGTGACCTCCGCTCAGCTTCTGGTCAAGGTTTTCTTCCTCGCCGCCTGAGAAGAAAAAAAGACTTTTTTATTTATTTTTTTTTATCTATGAACTGTGGCTGCACAATCACCGCTCTCATAATGATATCAATCAGAGCCAATCACAGAGCTCCCTTTGAAGTTGCATGCTAATTTGAGCCTTAATGAACCCAATCTTCCTACAATTTCGTCGCCAGCCCTGTGATTGCGAGTTAACCTGCGTTGTAACTCAGTGGGGGGAACATGTCTTGATTTGCTTGTCAGGCGTTCATGGGGAGAAAATGTCCTCGTAGCTTCAGAGCGGAGATGAGGGTGAAAACCAGGAAAGGCTAGCGGTGACTGGGCAGAGGGCCAGAATAGTGGAACTGGGAAGTGCTTTCTTTTTTTGCCAAACAGTGTTTTGGCAGAGTTTGTATCCTCAAATTCTGCCCACAGTGTGTGGTAACCAAGTCTGGCATTTGCTCAAAGTATTGCATCATGGGTAGTGGAAATTATTTTATCCTTGTCCAGTTCTCAAACTTTTAACCATTTATAAAAATGCTCTGGAATTCAAAATTTCAACCTTAGTGTGTTATTGAATGACATAACAGGACTTTATTACTTTTTTATGGCTCGACTGGTCCAATATCCGAAAGGTTGGTGGTTCGAATCCCACTCTCTCCAGGTCAGCCGTTGTGTCCTTGGGCAAGACACTTCACCCTCCTTTCCTCCAGCGTCCCTCACACTGGTGTATGAATGTTTGGTGGTGGTCGGAGGGACCATAGGTGCGAAATGGCAGCCACGCTTCCATCAGTCTGCCCCGGGCAGCTGTCGCTACAAATGTAGTTTACCACCACCAGAGGGAGTATGTGAGAGCGAATGAATAATGGATCAACAGATAGCGACTTGAAAAGCACTATAAAAATCATTATTATTATCATTAACTTTATTACTTTTTGGATGTTTTTCTTTTTTTAGTTAATAATCGTGGCCAATGAAGTTACCATATTTGGCCCATAAGTGGCAAAAAACCCCAAAACTTAATCCAAAAAGTGCATGACCGGTCAAAAGTTTGTGTTTTCTTTATTTTCATGACTATTTGGTTTGTAGATTCTCACTGAAGGCATCAAAACTATGAATGAACAGTTGTATAATTATGTTGTTTAACCCTTTCATGCATGAATTATGAGACCCTCAGTCAAGAAACTTTTTCCCGGGATGAAAAAAAAACAAAAGAAAGTGATTGAAATTATTTTAATGAACCTATTTTTTTATTGGAGTTAAAAAAAATGTCCGCTCAGCTGGACACCATGCATTTAATTTTTGAAGCCAAGACACATGTCTTTAAAATGCAATAATGCGATCTCACAGGAATGGGTGGACCAAAGACCAAGTTTCCAGTGTCTTTTTTTTTTTTTTTAGGAATTTTTTGTTCTCGAATTCCTAATTTTTCAGTAATTTTGTCGCATTTTCTTAAGGTCCTCACATGACTTTCTTTTTTTTGGTCATTTAGTTAGACATGCCACAGTTGACAATAAAAGAAAAAAACCCACTAATCTGTCATGCGTTGTCATATGTTGATCTAATTTTATTTTTAAGTACTTTTTGTTGGGTATATTATATCAGCTAAAAATCACCCGATGATAGTGATGGTGTTAATTTTTATAGCGAAAGTGTTCTAGGGTTAAGCATTTATTTATTTATTTTTTATAATAATGATAATTAATGGGCAGATACTGAAAGTTAAGTCCTTCCTGAAAAGAAAGATGCGAAAGAATTGGTATAAACGACATTTTCTGACACTTTTATGCCAATGAAAACATGAAGGCACGCGTTATAACGATAGTCTTAGAACAGTTAAACGCTCTGTACTCAAAAAAGCTGAGCTGGACTTTCTGGTAATTAGTCCAGTCTTCACAACGTTACAGAATTAGCTTTAGTTACGTAGAGTAAATATCAACTGCTGCAGATAGGAATGTTCATCAAAGAACAACCCAATAAAACCTGTACAGATGTGTAATTATGTTTTAGAGAATTTAGTTTTAAAGGTCCAACGAGTGTGATTTAGTGGAAGTTAGGATGATCTAATTGCAGGTATGGAGTGCAGTATTTATAATTCTATTTCCATTGGTGGAAATGAATTGTGTTTTTGTTACTTTCGAATGACTCATTTATATCTGCAGAGGGAGTGGGCTGCCTCTGTGGAATCACCCAAATTGCACTGCTCTAAGTTTATAGTCTCTGTGAACTGACTTACATTTGTATGTTTTATAACGGGTGCATCCACTGTTAAGGAGCATTAATGTGGCTGAGTTAATACTTTAGCTAAAAAAATTAAAAATGAAAAGAAGCACCAGCTCTGAAAGCCTTTTGTTCTTATTGGGGTTTTTTTGCTGCCACTGTAGGGGAGGGTGAGGAAGGGTGAGTCATTTACAAGGTGCATCTTTGCTACGAGATGACAATAAATACGACATATTCAACCTTTACGTGGATTAGGGCTGCACGATCAGTCGTTAAAAGATTGCGATCTCGATTCACGCATGTACACGATCTCATTTCTAAACACGGACGATTCTGAAGCATCTTATTTCACGGATGCCCACAAACAGAACCACCGCTGCCTCCTCCCTCGACCAATGGTAAAGCGTCTTTCCAACATTTGATCCTGCTGCAGTTGAGTGAGGAAAGAGTGAAGTACAGCGGAGGAACATCAGCGGTAAAGAGAGCGAAATGGATGAAAACCCCAGTGGTGGTGTCCAGAGTCACCCACCTGAATTTGAGTCCAATAAAGGTTCACGTTCGGTGTTAACCTCATGTCAGTCTTCTTTTCTGTCCTCCAGATCCAACCGTCTTTTCACTTTCTTTTTTTTTTTCTGTCTGCATTTATTCTCGTAGTTTAACACAAACAAGGTGTCGACTTTTTATGTGATTGATGCATATTTATTCTTGCAGCCAAATATTTTACTATTTAGTGCGCGACCATCACCACTGGAAGCTAAGTTGTCATTCTTTCTTAGATCATCCTATTACGAGCCAGGGAGGGCAGTGCTGCCCCACGGTGAGTTAAAGGTGGGGTCTGAGATGTTAGAAAAACGGCCCAAGCAGGATACATTTTGAAAAGACACAATTCAAAAGTCCCAACCCCTTTCTTCAGACTCCTCCCCAGAAGCCACGCCTCTAGCCTACCGGAATGTGCAATGCTTGGGGCGGGGCGGGACAAAAGTCAGTTGAATTTGATAGACATATCACTGCTCAATCATTTCGAGAAGGCGCTCAAAATGATTGGACGTTGGTTTTTAAGACCTGTCCGTTCCACAGGTGACTAAAACTTTTCATTTTTGTGTCAGAGCATTTAATTCTTTTTTTTTGCAATCGAGAGAGGATTTTTAGCAATATAGTTAAAAAAATAAAACAAAATGCTCCAGAAAAACATCTCAGACCCCACCTTTAAGGGGGACACATAGATGATAGCAAAACAAAACAAAAAAAAAGAATAAGGAGGGGGGGTTGCTGACCATCTTTTCACTTCTGTGACTTTTGCGCCGTTTTTCACATTTTCTTTTCTTTGTCGGTGACGATAACTCGGCCTTTAACCAAGAATCAAAAATCTGGGCCTTTCCAAGAATCTAATAATAAAAAAATTCCACTGTACCGACTGGGAAGTTTCCTAGCGCTGCAGACTTTCACAGATCACCTGACGTTGCTTAGCAACCAGGACCATAAGTGACCGGACTACTTGGGGAGTGATATGAAAGACGTGAATCAGATGTAAAAAAAAATAAAATAAAAAATTCCTTGACAGTGGTGCAATAAACATATTATGAGGGGAAAAAAAAAATCATGATTCACATTTTTGCCCGAATCGTTCAGCCCTAATGTCAATATGGTTCATTTTGGAAGTACAGAAAAATACATAACAGACACTAAAAGACTAGGATGTGCACTGCCTGGTGGTTAACAGGACAGACAGACAGACAGACAGAACCACTGCAGGGGAACACATCAGTGTGGCGTCTTTGTGATCTGACATCAAACTTAAAGATAAGAAATCCGAAGTTTGCCTGACTGCTGTTGCCTCACTTTACTCTTATGCTGGTTTTGTTGTGTTTCCGTTACTAGAATGCTTCTTTCCAACCCAGTCCCATGTGGGATTGTGAGTTTTAGGTCAAATGAGTTCATACGGCGGCTCAAACCTTCCAAGAGGAACCAATAAGCTCAGTAGCATACACATCTGATTCCACGTCCAAGTTGGAACTAATGTTTGTTGATATTTACCTCTTATAGAAATGGCTGCTTCTGTGAAACTGGTCCTAAAAACAGGACATGGGAGCGAAAAATTCAAACCAGATGGAGACTAATCTTATGAAGCAAGTTTGGAAGCACTTTTTATAAAAAAAAATAAATATGTACTAAGATAAACTACTTCTCATATAAAACACTTTTGATATTATTTTTAAACAGAAATCCACATGTAACACTGTAAAAAGGACATGGAAATTACACTCTACTATTTTTTATTCTTTCACAGGTACATTTTGAGAATTGAACAAACTATTTGTGTTTAAATGGGCAGGTTCCGCATGTAACACCAGGGGACACCATGGGTTACACACTAAACCTGGAATGAGACTGGGATTCATAAAAAACATGTCTAGATTAGAAAAACCACTAGGATCATCAAACTGAACACAGTAACTTTATTTATAGCGGTGTATCAGACCATTTACAGCCATGTTTTCAGATCAAATCCACTGACACCGAGGCAGCTTTTCACGTCCCAATTTTGATCCTGTTTTTTGGCCTCAATATTTGATCAAAAATGCATTAATTTTGGGATGGCTCACAACAAGTGTATAATTTTTTTTTGCATTGTATCTGAGGTCATCATTAGGTCCATCCTGGGGGGAAATATGTC
Source organism: Ostorhinchus rueppellii (assembly GCA_030068375.1). Taxonomy (NCBI): domain Eukaryota; kingdom Metazoa; phylum Chordata; class Actinopteri; order Kurtiformes; family Apogonidae; genus Ostorhinchus; species Ostorhinchus rueppellii. The sequence goes on from JAQQZY010000009.1 coordinate 7,691,485, forward strand.
TACATTTATTTTTTTAATCATCGGGTCTAAAAAAGCTGGTAAAGTGTCAGGTACCAAAATAAACCCAGTTTCACAGAAGCACCCACATATAAAATAAAACCAGCAAAATATACATTTCTGACTGAAGGGTAGCAAAATTATAAATTTTTTTAGTTATATACTTCTGTTAATCCTTTTGCTTGTTATCGTGTGGTGAGTCCTTTTTCATGGAGGAAAAGGCGTGGCCAATAGTGCACCAGTCTTAAATAGTCCCGCCCTCTCATTAGGACTGAACAATGACATCATGGAGGGGATTTTGGATGTAGTTTAGATATCTTTGTATTTAGTTGTGCTGGAGTCTCCATTTTGTTTCCCCCTTTTGTGTTTACGGTTTGGCCAAACCAGTGTATACTGTATGTTCGTCCTTTGTCTCATTCTGTTAGGTCAGTTTATTTCGTTCATGTTTCAGCTGATATGATTATAGTTATGTTATTTTGACCTCTTTTTTTATAGGCCTAAATTTTTGATTTGTAAAACTCTTTTTTGAGCTTTTGTTGGGTAAATAAAACCCATTTGGAAACATGTAACTCAGTCTCCTTGCTGATTACTGTTCTTCCCTAACACTGGAATTCACTGTAACAGTACATGTACCTCAAAGCTGTATGTGTGTACAAAAACACACTTGGTTACTTTATACCACCATTTGGCAGGATTCGCCTGACTATCCAATAGTTATTGCCCAATTTGTTCAATGCATTTAAAAATTAAAAGGCTATGAAATGGTAAATGTTACCACAATCCTGCTGTTTGCTTCGTTATTCGGGAAAAACTGCAATATCTGGTGGATCTCTGCACTATTCAAGTCATTAACACAGGAAAAAGAAGAGAAAATAGAAAAGATAACTTTTATATAGTTATGTGCACATGTATGTATATAATTAAGTTGTAATTGTACAGCTACAGCTGCTGCTAGAGGCTGAGGCCACTTTAATTGCTGCAGGTTAAAACAGTTTTTCCTCTGTATGCACTCGACTGGATCCAAACATCTAATGGCCTCCCATGTTTTCAGACTCTGACTTTTTTAAGTTTGAGAGAGCAGTGAAGTTGTTCTTGTGTCTGTCTGCTAATTGGATCGTCAGCAGCAATTGCAAATCTCAGTGGTCTGAAACAGAGTCATAAAGAGACCAGACACAATGAATAGTGTATGTGACAAACAAAGCAGACGCTTCGCCGCTGCCAAGAAGGTCGCTGCCCTCACAGTGTGACACACCAGTCACCTTGAACTGGGTTTGTACAAGAGCTGCCAGCTACTACGGCTTCTGCTTTTGTTTCTCTTGCTCATATCCCGACACAGACAGGTGAGCTCTTCTCACACCGTAGCAATACCAGGCGCTGCTGCAGAGAAACAGAAGACAAATGTGGCTTTTCCATTGGACATTTGTGTAGAACTTTACAGATATCACTGCTACAAGTAAAATGCTTCCAGAATAAAAGTAGTTCAACTTTACCAAATTTGAGTCATAAATAAAGAAAAATTAAAGTTGGTTATAGTTTCTAAGATACAGTTTTAGGCCAAAATGTAAAATTCTGAAAATTAATGAGAGAATGGGTTTGATTTAAAGGACAGTTTGTCTCAGAGTCACCAGATCTACCTCTAAACAGTGTCTCC
>JAQQZY010000009.1:7777405-7787778 GCA_030068375.1 Ostorhinchus rueppellii
CGCCTTCGCCTTAAGTAGCTGGGATAGGCTCCATGCGACCCCCGTGACCCTAGTGAGGATAAAGCGGGTATAGAAGAAGAATGAATGAATATTTTCCTCAACTATATTTAAGTTTCCTATTGAGGGCCAACGTTCAATTTTGTAAATTTCTTTTTTATTCCCATAAATTCCCATGGAAAGTTCCCAACTTTGAAAAGTCCTGGAATTTTGTAACCATCGTCTCTGCCCACAAAGTCTAAAGACTCATAGATCAAGTTTTTTTCTGAAAATTTAAATTAAACTGCAGCACGACTCAGTCTGTCACTTTTCATAACACTATCTGAACACATCACCTTCAATTAAGGTAAAATGTTGACTATTTTCTGGCATTTTAAGGCATAAATGCATAATCATACATAATCAGTAGCTTAATCAGTAATGATAATTCAGTCGCTAGTTGCAGCCCTGTCACCTAAAAACTCATTTGTATGGGTTCATGAGAGATGCAAGTCATGTTCATTACAAATTATCCTTCCAGAATTATGATATGAAGAAAAAAGGTTCCCAGTAAAAAATAAATAAATAAATAAATAAATAAATAAATAAATAAATAAATAAATCATGAATGTAAGGGGAATTTTTCTTAGTTCTTACTAAAGGTTAATCTGTTTCATCATATAAGAAAAAGAAAAGACACAAATTCTTCCATATTGTTCACCTCATAGCATAAGTGCCTGTCATATTTTTGTCTAAATTGTGATATCTGCGTAACTACCCTTCTAACACTACTGCATCATTTAGCATCTTTGGCTGTGATCCAAAAAATATGACATGACTTAATTATGCTATGAGGCTAATATGTAGCCTAAAAGTAATGATGGAGGCTAAAGCTGAACCCAGCGAATGTTTGATCATTTTGTCTGAGAAATATTAACTTTTCATCCAAAATACTCAAGGTTCTTTGAAGAGATCTACATGTTCATGCGTTTACATGACAAGTCTGTGTTGTATGTTGCTCCCTCTGAGCTAAGTAAAACTAAATGACACCTGGAAAACAAAATTATATTAGCAGAGCTATCATGTTCTATAGTAGGGGCATCAAACTCATTTTAATTCAGGGGTCACAGTCACCCCAATATGATCTCAAATCTGAGGATCACTAAAATAATAATGGTGAAAAAGTAAAATTACATGTTGAAATTGTTTACAACGTTTCTTTAAAAATCTGAATAAATAAATAACTTGAAATGTCTTAAGAACTAAGTGCAGTTTTACCAATATTACACCTCAGTTTATCATTTACCCATTTACATTACAGCGTACAGATCACAGTGGATCTATAAATGCACAAAACATTTAGTAACCCAGAAGTTAATGTTTTTACAATGAGCTCTTTTTAATAGATATATGAATAGATAAATTAATGAATGAATATTGTGAAAATTACACTTCTCTTTCAGGTTCTTTTCATTTTTTGTGAAGGATAATTTGTAAATGCAAAATTTTTTTCATAGTTTTACTTTTTCACACTAAAAAGAGAAAAAAATTGGATTTGTCATTAATTATAGGTTATGATGACAGTGTTTTACTGGTCTGGCCCACTTGGTCTGTATGTGAAACCTGAACTAAAATGATTTTAACATCCTTGATCGTTACTACGGTGCTGAACAAATGTACTCGACCACCTGCCATGAAAACAAGAAAACATAAATAACTTCATAGTTTATCAAAAACTTGCTTCAAATTAACAATTTCATTGTTATGCATTAAGAAAATGACCAATTGGAAAAACAAAAAATCCTTTTTGACAAATAATAACCATAAATGTCCATATTTAGTGTGTCCACCTTCGGTGCAGATAACAGTTTACATTCTTGCTGCCATTGTTTTTATGTAGTTTTACACAGGAATGCAAGATAATAACTGGAATTGTACAACTTCATAAAAAAAATAGTAATTTGATGCTGCATTTCCCTTTGCATTAAACTTGGAAAATAGCAACAATAGTTCTATTTTAGCATTAAAGATATGATTTTGATAAAAGATCAGGGCATATACTGGTGGATTAACAATTATAGAAACATAAACAGATATTGAGGTAAACAGAAATACTGTTCAATTATGGCAGCAGTGGTACACCTTATACTGGTGGAGCTGGAAGAATACATTTGTTAAACACTGTATTTTTAGTGTAATTTGTGCAATTTACAAATTCCTATCATAATTCATAAAGGGGCCAGATTGGACCCTTTGGGGAGCTGGTTGTGGCCCATGGGTCATGCAGTGGTTCTCACAGGATAGGAATCTATTTGTGGTGTTGCGGTTGTGGGGGGTGGGGGGTGTGATCAAGAAAAACGCAGGAGTTTTAACACTCGAACCCGTTTGTTGCATACAGTTGCATCATTACTAACGAGCAGAACCGTGCTACTTACAGCTCCGGCGAAGTGGCAACAGCTAAACAAGTGTGACGTGGCTAGCCTGTTGGCTAACGTTAACGCTGCTAACAGTGCGAGTTAATGTCTCTGCACATGTCGAGCTTCTAGCTACATGAACAGACACAGACTCATATAACATGATGAGTTATAGCTGTTCGGACCACTGTTTTACTTGCCTTGGTCTTCTGTGCTGGTCTTCTTCTTCTGACAGACGAGGTGTGTTAAGTGCGTCTTCTTTGGTTTTATTGGGTGACAATTTATATCACCACCTACTGCACCAGAATTGTAATGACTACCTACATTATAAGGCTTTTATGAGTGAAGTCAAGCCAAAAGTGGAAAAAATATATATTTGTGGCAGAAATTATTTATTCGTGACGGGCTGCCATGAATAGATGAATGTATGGGAAACACCAGTCATGTTAGACACTTGTGCTACAGAGGAATCAAGTTTTTGGAGGTACCCCAGTGGCTGTCAGTGGTATTACAGCCGTAAAATGATTAGCCTTAAAATCTTTGTTCATAGCTTCAGATCAATGAACACTGTCTTTGTAAAACTAGAGTTTCCGTTACGGGGCACAGCTGTTTGCTTGTCTAAAAAGAGGTTATGGTAGCGCGTAGAGTAAGAAAATTAAGAGTCTCGGAGAGTTAGATTGTAGATTACCAGCGGCCTCGGCATTTAAATGCTGCTCCTGAATCAAAAGGTGAATCATTCTTGGTGGCTTCACCTCAGCAGAGAGACGACAGGCCTAATAAGGAGCAGCGAGGAATTAAAGTTCTCGATTATTGTCTCACAATAACGTCTCACAGCTGCAGGCAGCGGCAGCAGATGCAGAGCGACTTAATGCTGATAATCACACTCTGTTGTAATTCAGGAAGAATGAAAAGGAAAAAGACGGCGAGGAGGAGTGGAGATAGATGGGGTGTGGAAGAGTAAACATTGTTATTAAAAAAATGGCTGAGGCTTGGGGCAGTTTTACCGTGAGTCTACCTTATAAATAAGCTTGAAAAGTGGAGTTATGATACGATTGTTCTCATACACTGGAGATAAGTGGAGAAGGACACAAGAAAGAAAGTGGAAAAACCAAGAGTGGATCCAGTAAAAAGCCCACGTTTTTGGAACAGCCTTTGTTTGATCTCTTCTCCGGCATCTGTCTTGGCCCTGACAATAATCTCCTCTGCTAATTTTAAGCTTTTTTTATGCTAGGTGGGCTGTGAGAATTTATCCACGAGTGCTTCTATGCCTTTTCACTCAGCTAACATGACTCATCACATAACAGGTTCCCTGATACGCCTGGAAAACTTTTGATCTTGGTGCCCAAAAGCCTTCTGTGGATTTCTCTTTCATAGTCATTCGCTCGGTTTTTCTTCACTCATTAAAGAAACTGGATGGCGCTCAGCAGCTCTCGGATTATCTTTCTGCAAAAGAGTGCGAAATTTGGTCTTGTGTGCATGTGAAGTGGCTGCTATTTAACTCTCTTAAACATGGCTACCAGAAAGACTCCCCTTCGACTGCTCACCTGGACCACTGCCATCTTCACAGCAACAGATGATAACAGCAAAATGGGGTTTTCATGGGAGCAGCAGGAGGGGAAAGAGGGTCTTTGTTTTATAAAACTGCTTTTATAGACTCCCAATGCTTTACTATTTCCCTTTTTACACTTTAAAACACAGATTTCAAACATAAAGCCTGGGGACCAAAACCAGCCCGCCAAAGGGTCCAGTTCGGCCCTTGGGATGAATTTGTGAAATGTAAAATTACACTAAAATATGAACAATCCTTTTAGTTCAAGTTCACAATCAGACCAATTCAATGTCAAGTGGGCAGGACCAGTAAGATACAACATAATAACACATAAATAATGACAATTCCAAATCTTTCTCATAGTAAATGTAAACAGTTTAATGTATTTACACTAAAACAAATTATAATTTTGCAAAAAATATGAATGACCTAAAATGCCTCAAGAGAAGTAAGTACAGTTTCATCAATATTCTGCCTATTATTAAATGTTTTGTGCATTTGTAAATGTTTATGATATAATGTATGTGTGTAATTGATAAACTGAAGCATAATTTTGTTAAAATTACACTTATTTTTTCAGTTTGTTCGTGTTATTTACGTGGTTTGAAAGGATAGTTTGTAAACATTTTCACAATGTAAATTTACTTTTTTCACTCTAAAACACAGAGAAAAGTTTCCAGTTGACATTTTTTTTCCCGACCCAGTGCAGATCGAATTTGGCTGAATGTGGCCCCTGAGCAAAAATGAGTTTGACACCCCTGCTTTAAAAGAACAGGCTGGAGAACAGAAACAGGACGACTGTACATGCCACCAAGGCTACATTTACACATACCTGGGTTTTATGTAAAACAGATATTGCCCCTTCTCATTTAAAAAAAAAAAAACCCTCATGCACACATGAACGTTTTAAGAAAAATCTTCATTTACTCGTCCTTGTATATCTACACCACCAAGACCATGCCAAGATGATAATCCTGAAAAGAATCACAACAAAATGTTACTTCCTTTATGAACCTATGGGGATGTAAGTGATGATGTCACCATCACATATTTCCCTGGCTCCGGGTCCAAACAAATCCAAGACGTGCAACTGATACAATAAATATGGATAAGTTGGGACTTATCTACCATCACAAACTTCTTTTCTGATGTACAGGAGCAGGTGAAAAGGGGTTTGAACTCTTCTAAGTCAAACCATGTTAGTCCTGTAGTCGTTAACAGTTGAGGTCTGTTTATTAATCATGTTTTGTCTTTAGTTTATGAAGACTGCTGTGTACAGATGTAAATTATTCCTTTATGTATCTTCCACTGAACTGGACAGAACAGATGAAGGACTGATAAACACCTCATAAAAGCCTTATTCTAGATCAAGTAAATGCATAAAGATCCTGTTTAGCAGATGTAGTTGGTGCACATGCTAACATTTGCTAGCACCAAACTCATTTTCATATTTACTCAGTTAATACTTGTAACTTCTCTTATCAGCTCCATCTTCTTCCTCTATACTGTATCATCACATGTAAAGAGGTAGAATATTTCCATTGAAAACTGTGACATCCATCCAAGATCTCCGGTTCCCTCTGTTTACACACAAACGCAAAAACTGAAATTTGCTGAAATCTCCTCAGTTTGTAGAAACCATCATTTTGATGTGATGTGTGTGTCCGTCGCTCTCATGTAAACGACAGGCATTAGCCTGGTCAGCCACCCGTCTTCCTCAATGACAAATCCGTCTGGAGTCGTGGGGCTTGGATCCAAATATGAAGGCGGGACTAAGAGGTGCAGAGTAAACCAATCACAGATAACACAGATGTGATGCTTTTGTCAGATAAATTTAAGAATACAGGGTGTAATTAGTAATTCAGTTCTTATTTTTGAATCAACCAACAACAGTTCGTCCCTTGAGAATCAGCTGGTTCTATGTCCACTTTTCACAGAAATAGAGTTAAGCATATCAGGACATTCCAAAATCTTTTCAGTTTCTTTATCTTTATTGTCATTGCACATATGTCAGAGCAATGAAATTATTTCCAGATTGCAACCAACCAAGATCTCACAGAACACAGGATATAAACATGGGAGTACAGGTACAGTTGTAACTGACAAATCGCAGTGATGTGCGCCATTTTTTTCGCAGATGGGAACAGGAAAACATTAGGGTTTGAGGTGAGAAAAAAAGATAAATTCCAACCTGTACTCGAAAAGTCTACGTGTTGGAATTTTTGGGAAAAAAAAACCTCTAGCAAAACACAAACAGTCACACACAGGACCAAAGCACATGTGGATAATCGGGGTATGAGGCGAGGGAGCAACCTCCGGTGGGACTCATTTTTAAATCAGGTAGTTCTAATCAGGGGCCATACCTGGATCATGTGACATTCACTCAAAATGGCCGTGGAGGACATGTAAAGCACAAAATTAGAACTCCTCAGAAAAATATTCTATTTTGATCCCTTCTGAAAGTATAAAATCAATATAAAATACATCTCATCATTGACTAAAATGTTCTTAGTTTGTTCATAACTTTTTTTAAAACAGCTCTGGTGGACATAGAACTTCCTAATTTGGATCATAAGTGAAACATGTAAAGGCACCAGGTCCAATGTTGGACATAGAGCTTGTTGACCATGAGACACTTCCATACCTCAGAATCAGAAAGTTCTATGTCTATTTTTAACTTCTTCTATCTCTAAGCCTATCGAGATTTAGAACTTGTTAACAATATTTCGGGTACCTTCCACAGTCAACACTATTCCACACTAAAGATCATTGATAACTCTTTAAATATCATAGATCAGGCAGGTGGAATTTTCAAACACTTTCTCAAAATAAGAAAAAGTGGACATAGAACCAGCTGATTCTCAAGGAACGAGCTTTGCGGACTTGGAACAGACTTCGATTTGCGACAAAAAGAAGTCAGTGCTTATGATGCACTGCAAAACAATTGCCCCCGCCCCCCCAGACTTGTTATTAGATCGGGCATATTTTGCAAAAATCGACCCAGTTCCAGACTGTGCTCTTAGTATTAAATACACTGAGTAAACCCAATGGCTGTACAGGCTAAATAGGCACAAACACAAAGAAAAATGTCCGTTTTGCCAGATACCCAGTTGCGTGGAAACGTAGCCTCAGCCTCTTAAGTTATTCAAGTCTTCGTAATTATCAGAATCCTCCATAAATACCTGAGGACTCCTTCACACACCAGCGAGCAGCAGAGATTAACAACATTACTGATGATAAAAGCCAAGCCATGCTCTGTGTTGACCTCGAAGCGTATAACATGTTCTTCAAACAGATAAAACAACTGCAGACACTGACTTCTTTGACCTGGGAATGCTATTCATCTGAAAAATCAATTACATCGTAGGTGGTGTGAGTAACAAACAATGCTCGTTCTAAATAAGCTTTCACTTCACAACAGTTTACATTTCGCTGAATTATTAACTGAAGGAAGAAAAAAAATCTGGAGCTCATGTTCTTAGCCGGTCTCACCTTGGGACTACGGTTTCCCTTGGTCACTAAAGCATGACCCACTTTTATCTAATGCACACCAAGCAAATTCATCTTCCAAAAATAGGCTAGTAGGTACACATACAATGTCATCACAACCTTTTTTTAACAACATATACACATGGGGGTACAGTTAAATCCAGATTTCTTGCTGTGGTTGCTTATATAGACGCCTGCTGATTGTAGATTTTTTTTTTTTTTTTAAGGCGGATATAATAAATTCAGGGCAGGAAAAAGCAGACTGATGAGATAATATCACACCTACAAAAAAGTTTGAAACTGTCAGAAATGACACCTTTGACATAGATAGAAAGTCGGTAACTGCTGAGCTGAATATCTAAGTCAAAGCACCTCCATAAATAAACCTGAACATCAGAGTCTGCACAGGAGATCAATAATCTGATGAAACTACCTGTAGGAAGCAGGCCATTCTGGGTAAGATGTTTTCAAATAAGTAACTATTTCCCTCAATCTCATTAACACCACCTCTAAAATATTAACGACTATTGCGACACGTGACATAACTCAATGAAACAGACAGCAAATAGATTACCTGGAAACATTATATATTTGAGATATCGCTGTGTGTGGATGAAAAATCCAATAACATCTATAAATGAAGCCAGGGTAAATTTAACATAACTTCAAATACAATTTTGTGGGGACTTTATTTTCTTTCTGCTAATATGTAGTGTTCTCCAAATTGTAGTCTTCATATTTCCCCCCAAACAAATGAAATATTTGACCGAATGTCCTTAAACATGAATAGTTCAGGGCTGTTTCAGTCCATAAAACATATCAAACATGAATGATAAATTGACTCAACTGCAGAATAGTTCCAGTGTAAAAAGCGTACAACAAAATACAACAGAGGCGCACATCTATGGATGGAAAGTAAAACAGTCACCATGACGCCACAAGGACATTTCTTTTCAAAATACAGGTGGTCCTCGGTTTACGAACAAGTTCCGTTCCTATGCTGGCGACGTAACCCGAATTTCCGCGCAAGACGAAATTAACCCTTTAATACCCCCTAAACCTAAATATCCAACTACACGTATTATACTTCATATTAATTCAATAAAATAAATTAAAATAAAAAATAAGATGCTGTACTTGCCATAACTGCTGAGAGGTGGCTAGAGACGAAGGAGGGGAGGAGGCTGGGAGAGCTGCTGCTGGAGAATCCGGATCATCCAGAGGGGTAGCAGGTGCAGGATCTTCTGCAGACGTTGAAGGTACGGGTTCTACTGGCCTCTCTACTTTGGGGAAGTACTTGGAGATGTCCGTCTGGAATGTCAGACTTTACGACTCAGGCGTTGTAAAGTCGAAACAGCGTAGGTCGAGTACGGCGTAACCCGAGGACCACCTGTACATTAAATCAAATTTAGCAGCAATTTCAGTTCACAAACTCTGCTTTGTACATTTTACCAGCAGAAACACATTACTGCTAATTTCATACTGTGTGTAGATACACCCTAGGATGCGTTGGGACACACCATCAGTGATGCTGTTTCCTGAGATCATCGGGTGTTTCAGGTCTTTCAACATCAGACACCCTCCCTCAGGCGACCCAGCCAGGGTGATCAATCCCCGGCTTGTGTCCCAGCAGCATTAGTCCACTTTTCGGACCTTTTGATCCAGATCCACCTGGAGGCTCTCTCTGCAGCCTCTGTGGCGGACTTGACGCCTCTCCTCTTAGCAGCACCTGAGATGCCAAGAAGGCTGTAGACCCTGCACAGGGACTGTGCAGCGAAGCCCCGACATCCCACCTCTATTGGCTCACAGCGGGCTTTCCAGCCTCTCCTCCGACAGACTTCAATGAGCTCCTGGTATTTGAGTCACTTGCGTTCATTGGCCTCTTCCATACGTTCCTCCCAAGGGACTGTCAGTTCCAATAAGAAGACTTGCTTTGAGGAGGCAGATGTCAGAACTGAATTCAAACAGCTAACGGTCCTCTGTATGCTAGGTTTCTGATCCACAAACATCGGCAATCCTATGAAAACAGTTGTACAAAGTGTGGTCTCTAATAAGTGCATGAAACAACACTGAAACACTATGAGACATTATTGCGCAAAAATAAACTTACAACCACATACAATGCTTAATGAATGTTCTCACCGTCCCAACTACAGGCTAATCTACTGAGAGAAAGGCCGCGTTAATTTGGCTACTTCCTGAACTTTCCCATAATAGGGCTTGGGCGTCATTACATCATTACTTGCGTGGCCGCCATGTTGGAAGCTTCCTTATTTGAACAACTATACGCACTGTTTACAGACGCCGTGTATCTTATTGATGCGAAAAGCAGAATCAAATGATCTCAGCCATGGTAAACCGTTGCTGCATTGTGGGGTGTAACAGCACAAGACACGATCGCCGTAGGAAAAAGATCCAAAATGGACAAACTTTTCACGCTTTCCTGCTTGGAAGCGCAACCAGGAAAAATTAGGAAACCAAACATTAACCTCAACTTCTCAGTGTGTATATAAATTATATATAGATGACACTAATACAACAATAAAGTATAACATCTGTTCACTGAATATTAATGTATGTAGATTAACTACACTTAGAGAGAAAAACACGTAGTTAAAAGCACATGTGTGAATGTTTGTTAGCATTAGCTGTTGGAGCTCAGCTTACCTTTGTTGGATCACTGTGTTCCCACACTCTACACCCGGATAAGTTGAGTCTACTTAAACATTTTTGGAAACTGGTTGCCTTAAAAAAATTAAGTAATGCTTGATGAGAACTTAAGTTAATTTAACTTTTAAAAAATGTGTGGATTGCACTGATTGCAACTTAAGTTCTCATCAAGCATTATTTAATATTTTTAAGGCAACTGGTTTCCTAAAATTTTCTAAGTAGACTCAACTTATCCGGGTTTACAGTGTAAGAGTCAGGAGTGTACTTACAGAAAA
>JAQQZY010000009.1:7955970-7967140 GCA_030068375.1 Ostorhinchus rueppellii
TACGGTGCTGCACACAAGAGAGATGACTGGTAGAAACGTTTTAATGTCAGTGCTGCTGACCTTTTGCAATCTGTGTAGAACTGACATTGAGTAACAACAGGAGTAATTATCTCAATTTAGGCATTTAGGCATAACCTAGTTGCAACAGTCAAATGCTATTAGACATAGACTGAATGATGAGGTCGGCTCCTTAACCAGTGCTTGTAGAACATTTGGGAAGGGCAGTGGTGTAGCACATAACACCGTTGACTCACAGTAAGAAGTACATAACTATGTTCTCCTTGTATCCACGTGGGCTCTCTCTGGGTACTCCAGGTTCCTTCCATCGGTGGGAGCCTATACACATGCACTGGAGTAGGCTAACTGGTCAGTTTAACCCAGGGGTGTCCAATCCTGGTCCTTGAGAGCCAGTATCCTGCATGTTTTAGATGTTTCTGTCTTCCAACACACCTGATTCAAATAATAAGCCGTCCATCATCCAGCTCTGCAGAAGCCTGACAGCAACCATCGTGTGCCAGAAGAAGCATCTAAAACATGCAAGATACCGGCCTTCGAGGACCAGGTTTAACCCACAAAGACCAAAACAACCACCAGTGACCGCAAGCACCTACTGATGGAAACTGTTTAATACCTGTTCATCCACTAATCCTATCAAAAACATGTAAATAATTGGTGTAAAATACAGTTTCTCATCTTTTCATGGTCAGCAGATATGACCCATTTGGACATTCAGAGGCTCCCTAGTTACCGTAGAAACACCATCATCTTCTACAACATTGTTTCACCAGTAAAACCCATGGAGTTGGATCAATGACGGCAGATGGAAACACTTATTTTTATCTTTAGTTCATGATATTTTTGCTGGAAAAGTTATTTATTCCTCATTTTGTTCTGTTTTGATGTAATAACCATTGAATTTACTCTGAGTTTTTATGAACATCTACATGATCACGATTAAATACAGGAAAATACATGATTTACGCTGAAAAAACTTAGAACGAAAAGCATAATATCACAAGAAATGGTGATAGAATCACATAAGAAAGAGTAAACAGCACAAAATTCATTTGTGAACATCCACAAAAGTAGCACTGGGTCTTTATGGGATTTATTAAAATCACTAAGCAATACAACCATTGGAGTTGGATCAATAACAGTGGATGGAGACACTTGGTTTATGTTCAGTTAATGATTGATTTGCAGAAAAAGTCGCTTTTTCTTCAGTTTTCTCTGTTTTTGATATTATAACCTTCAACTTCAAACTGAGCTTTAATGAACATCTACATGATCAGTGAATTAAATATAGGAAAATACCTGATATTCCAAAAAAAAAACAAAAAACCCCAAAACACAAGATAATATTAAAGTAAATGGTGATAAATCACTTAAGAAAGGTTAAATGTAGAGGAAAATTCATTTGTGAACTGCCATAAAAGTAACACTGGCTCTTTATGGGTTAAATTACCTGTAAGTGTTAATGTGAGTGAATGTTTATCTGCATCTGCCCTGACGTAAAGTAGTGATATGTCCAAAGTGTCACCCATCTTTGTGTAATTCTTGCTGGAATAGGCTCCGGCATAAAGAAAATAAATAAATGAATAAGTGAATTATGTGACAACAGTTGTGATTTATTGAGCTATTCTTTTGAGTTTAATCTTGTAAGAGACTTGTATTAATTTACTGATTCATTCATTTTAATATTCATTACTTTGACTGAGATGTTCAGTTCAGCATTCATCCAGTTTCTAATAAAGTCAAAATGTTAATTTATGAAAAATATAATCAATTTCAAGGTGATTAGAGTGATTAAAGTGACAGTTTGCTTTGCCTGGTATTAATCATAAGACCGAAGTTGACATTTGTTTCTGTTGCACATTTACACCCGTTCAGCAACTTTCATGTCCAATATTTATTTGTTAAGTCATATTAATAATTGTTTCATGGATCTGTATGTTTTCACATGTAGGGTCACAAAGAGCTGATACACTTAAAACATTTTCTGCAATGATTTTTTGTTTCTTTGGTTCAAAATGGTAAATTAATAATAGTAATAACAAATTCACTCCACTAGCAGCTGACTAAAGAACATGGATGTTTGCCTGGTGCATCATTTCAGTGTTTTGTTTTGGTTTTTTTTTAATCCAACATTACGTGTCACATTAACATTTTTACATGAGGTTAAGAAAATGTAAAATGAATTAATTTAGCACAGAAAGATCAGAAAAGATGTGTTAAACATTGACCCATAACTAACTAGAACAGCATTCGGAGAGCGCAGACCTCCACCAAGGTAGTGTTTGTATTTTGTACTAGATGGTGCTGAATGACCTCGTATGCAAATCAGTGCTGTCATTCCCTATCTCCCAATGATAAAGAAACCTTTAAAAAAATTCCTGGATCTAGATGGTGATCCGGATCGCCACCAAAATTGAATCACTTGTTCCTCGTCCCATTTCTAACAATTCCTGAAAATTTTATCCAAATCCCTTCAGAAGTTTTCAAGTTATTTTGAACACAAACAAACAAACAAACAAACTGATAAACAAACAGATAAACGCTGGCAAAAACATAACCTCCTTGGTAGTGTCACGCCTGTAAACAGACATTAGTCTGTTTTTTCTGTTTGTCTCGTCATTTCCTGTTTTATTTTGTTAGATTCCCTCTTGTGTCATGTCCTCAGTCTTTACTTCCCTTCCCTCATGTTTTCCCGCCTCTTCTTGATTACCCATCTGTGTCTTGTTACCCAGCTGCGTCTAATTGTCTCCCTTGTGTATTTAAGCCTCAGTCTGTCCTCTGTCCTTAACGAGTTTGTAGCATGTATGAGTGCTTAGGTCCTTGTGTTGTCTTCTCGTGTTTGACCTGTGGTTTTCCCTACTCACCCTGAGCTTGTTTGCCGATAACCCTAATGACCTGGATTTTTGAGCCTCCCTTTGCCCCTAACGGTTGTGACACCTCGTGGATGGCCCCGGTACCAGAACCTCATTCCTCCAAACGGTATTTTCCTCAGCCTTGCCCTTATCTGTACCTCTGCTTGCCTTTCTGCTTCTCTGTGTTTTTGACCTTTTGCCTGTCCATTGACCTAGAGCCTGTCTGTCCCCTGGAACTCTCGCCTGTGTGTTTGATTCTCCCCAGCCCGAACCCTGACAGCGACTCCGGATTATCCTGTCAACCATCTATTGAAGATCAGATTCTGTTCTAAGCTGACAGTGTTAATGAACTGCATTTATCTCCGTACTCTGATCCTTTGTGTGATTCTCTGCATTTGAGTCCCCCTTCAGAGTTCAGACTTAACAGGTAGAGGTAATGATTCATTACATTTGTAACCAAAGCACTTTTATTGGGTGAACATACAAACCTGTAAAGAGCTGGGAAACAAACACCGCTCTCCAGAGGCAAAGTCATGAACCTCATGTATCTACCATCCACTCCAAACACCTCCTGCTCGAGTGAGGAAGACTAAAAATAAATGAATAAAGTTCAGTCAAAATACTCCTTATTAACTTTACAGTGGCAGTACTTTGGGTAATACCTGAAGGCCTGGACAGAAAGGCAGATAAATACCTTTTGAATATATTATTCACCACTGTCTTAACCCTTTAATGCCTAATTTGATTTCCAATTGTTGAAAAAAAACATTTTTGACTTCAAGTAGATTAGATTAGATAGTATTTTGGAGCAGGGGGGGGGTTGATGCGAATTTGTGACAGTCGGCGTCAAGGGGTGAAAGTCTATAACCATCAGTTGGATGAAACCAGAACCTCCCTCATATAATACATGGATTCAAAAAGTTTGGGATAATTACCAGATGGAGCAGATCACATACTTGCTCAGGCTTCAGAAAAAAACATATTCACTAAAGGATGTGAACCCATGTGACCTTTGTTGCTGCAACAATATTTATTGGTGATGCAAAACTCCTGCCTCTGACGAAGATTTCTATCTCCAGCCTTAGTTTTGGAAGTGGACATGATCTGTTTGCTATCATAGTGATTGTTTTCTTGAATTTCCATCCTGTTTTGCTTATGGAGGTTTGTGGGAATACACTTGCTGCTGTGAAGGAGAAAAAGAAACCAACTGACGTGTACTTGAATGTGTACATATTGTACTGAAAAAAGACGATTTATTAAAAACTCAGTTAAAAAAAATACTTCTTATCATGGATCATATAAATAAATTTTCTTGTAAAACAAGTGTTTGGTTCAGAAATGTTGAAATTCTATCATTGTGGCTTTTAGGATAACATAGTAGTGACACTATTTATGGGATAATAGATAATAGACTGGAATAATAAAACAAAAACAGTAACAGTTAATGTTTTACTGTGTTGATTGTATAAATACTGGAATCAGTCTGCACATAATGACACATACTGACCTATTTTCTTCTTGTATTTTTTTTTTTTTTTTGCTTTAGTGCAATGTATTTATCTTAAAGACAATGAAAGACGTATCTGTGACAATAGTTGCATCATATTTTATCCAGGTACAGCTCAACAAATCACACCACTTCAAAAGACTTCATTTCTAGACCGCACAACATGTGACTTTTAAAAAATATTTTTCATTTATTCTTGTTTTTAAAGCATATTCTATTTTTTTACAGAAGCAGAACAAAGACTACACAGTAAATTCAAAGATGCTTTGACATTCAGAGATGGAAACACGTGTCCTTGCCAACTTCTGAGGCTTGATGGATATTGAAGAACAGCGAATGGGGGAAAGTGGACGACACAACCTTGAACAAGCTATTTGTATGGCTACAAGCCCTCAGGAAAGATAGTCTCCCTATTTACACAGGGAATTTCAGGCATTTATCTGATGCACTTAATGATCGTCTTAAAATATACTAAAAAACAGAAAAAGCCATTAGTTAGCAAAGACCTGCCAAGGTCACTGCAAGAGCACTCAACAAACACGAATAATTCATATTTATCATCCCATGAAACCTACAATGTTTATAAATGATGAACTGAATAACCAAAGTTGCACTTCAATAGTAAAGGAAAAGGGGAAAAATAGGAGCCTAAAACCATAAACTAAGCACTCTTAACCCACAAAGACCCAGCACTACTTTTATGTCGGGTCCCAAAGGAAATTTTCTATAGATCTAATCTGTCTTAAGTGATTTATAACCTTTTTTAAAAAAATATTATCTTCTATATTTTGTATTTTATCAGTCTAAATCATGTATTTTCATTCATTCGTTCATTCATTCATTCATTCATTCATTTTCTTCCGCTTATCCGGGACTGGGTCGCAGGGGCAACAGTCTAATTTACTGATTATGGAGATCCAATCGCACTTTATTTCTAAAGCACTTTAAAAATAACCGCAGTGGACCAAATTGCTGTACAGAACACTAAAAACACAACACAAAGCAATAAAAGCATAAAAAAAAAAAAAAAACTCAAATAAAAGTAAATTAAAGTTGCAAGCAGCATTGGACTGGACCTCACGCTCTGGCCATGTCCCGCCTCCCATGTCCATGAGATGTTCATAAAAGCTTAGATTGAATTTGAGGGTTATTATGTCAAATACTGAGAAAACTGAAGAAAAGTGCTCGTACTTGTCGTCTTCTGCTCATCTGGAGCTGGGTGGCGGGGGCAGCAGCTTCAGCAAAGAGGCCCAGACGGCCCTCTCCCCAGAAACTTCCACCAGCTCTTCCAGGGGAATACCGAGGCGTTCCCAGGCCAGCTGAGAGATATAATCCCTCCAGCATGTCCTGGGTCGGCCCCGCGGTCTCCTCCTGGATGTACATGCCTGGAACACCTCCCCAGGGAGGCGTCCAGGAGGCATCCTCACCAGATGCCTGAACCACCTCAACTGGCTCTCGACATGTCCCTCCCGGATGTCCGAACTCCTCACCCTATCTCTAAGACTGAGCCCGGACACCCAGCGAAGGAAACTCATCTCGTCCGTTTGTACTCATGACCTCATTCTTTCAGTAATTACCCAGAGCTCATGACCATAGGTGAGAGTCGGAACGTAGATCGACCGGTTAATCGAGAGCTTCACCTTATGGCTTAGCTCCCTCTTTACCATAACGGACTGGTTTAGCGTCCGCATTACTGCCGACACCGCCCCGATCCGCCTGTCGACCTGTTGCTCCATCCTACCCCCACTCATGAATAATATCCTGAGGTACTTGAACTCCTCCACCTGAGGCAGGACTTCCTCCCTGACCCGGAGAGGGCACTCCACCCTTTTCCAACTGAGGACCATGGCCTCAGACTTGGAGGTGCTGATTTTCAGACGCTTCACACTTGGCTGCGAACCGCCCCAGTGAGAGCTGGAAGTCGCTGCTCGATGAAGCTAAAAGGACCACATCATCTGCAAAAAGCCGAGACAAGATCCTCCTGCCACCAAACTCCACCCGTCCACCACCCAGCTGCACCTATAATTTCTGTCCGTAAAAGTTATGAACAGAACTAGTGACAAAGGGCGGCCCTGGCAGAGTCCTACCCTCACCGGGAACAGGTCCGACTTATTGCCGGCTACACGGACCAGACTGAAGAAAAGTGACTTTTTTTAAAAAGCAAATTTATTAATAACTGGAGATAAACCAAATGTCTTCCTCCACTGTCACTGATCCAACTCTATGGGTTTTACTGGTGAATCAATGTTGTAGAAGATGATGGTGTTTCCATGGTAACTACAGAGCCTCTGAACATCCAAATGGTCATGTTTGATGAGCATGAAATGATGACAAACTGTATTTTACACCAGCTATTTATAGAGTTAGTGGATGAACAGGTAATAAACTGTTTAGATGCTTTTGGTCGGTGGTGGATGTTTGGGTCTTTATGGGTTAATGTTGTAGAAGGAGAGCTTGAAAAACGGTGCCCTTTACTTTATCCAGAAGGTTAATGGAATGGGCCTCTAATCAGAACTATGAAGTGGAGAAAATGGAGACAGATACTGTAAATCTTTGATATCCCTTAGTCTCATTTGTTTCTCTAAATCTCACTCAGTTAATTAACTGATCTGAAAATGAAAAAGAAAAAAAAAAACAACCAAAAAACACCAGCACTTATCTGAAGTCTCAGGAAAACTCATCTTTCTTTACTTTCATCTGTCCCGTCTGTTTGCTGTCGTATACAAACTGAGTGTCAAACCCGCTGTGAGTCGCCATCGGCCCAAACTGGACGCTTTCCAAGTTAATGACAACACAGCTTGAGTTAAGAAATTAATTTCTGTCGGAGTTTGTCTGTGGACTCAGATGTGTGCAGGATGTTGAGTCGGATAGAGGAAGCCACTGATTAAATGTTTACAACCACCTCTCTCTCTGCAGACTTCCTCTGTGTGAGTGATAAGAATTTGATTATCCTACATTAATTAGCAGATGAATTAAAAGGTGTAACATGCGGCTGACAGTGTCTGAGGATTATACCCATGTGAAAGTACACTGTAAAAAGTAAAACTGAATCAACTTCAATATTCTTCTTCAATAGGTCACACATAAAAGAAATTACTTAAGTGAACCAAATTCAATTATATTGAATGTAATGTAATTTAATTTGGTTCAGTTAAGATTTTTTTTAAATTTTTTTTTTATGTGACCTATTGAAGAAGAATCTTTAAGTTGATTCAATGTTTTACTTTTTGCAGTGTAGCTGAGTTGTTTCTAAATCCACCCTCAGTTCTGAGCAGGTTTTGTAGTTTGTTTTATTTATTTACCTTTCTTAAACCGGGAAGTCCTGCTCAGACTTGGCCAATGGAGCATCCATGCAAAGTCTCAACTAGAGTGTTAGTAACTTCAGATTTTATCAGATTGACTTATTCGTTTGAATAGAAGTAGTTTGTTCATTGTTCATATATTTTTTGACAGTTAATAGTTCATTCATAGTTCCAAAAAATGAACTAGTTCATAGTTTTTTTCTTAATATGTGGCTGTAAGCTTTTATTTGTCGGTATCATTGCCAAAGCCCATATAGAACCACATACAGCAATGATTTTATCAGTTTTATCAATGAAAATGTGTTAGATTTCATCTTCATATCAAAGTAGCAGCTGCAGCTTTCACCCCGACAGTATATTCTCAAATAACACGAGGGAAAACTTGTTCCTTGGATAGTGTTCTTTAATTATTAAAGAAAAACAGGACAGTGGCATACAGAACATGAACACAAACAGAGGTATGAACCAGGCTGAGGTCAGACATGTATCGTTTTAACTTCACTGTTGATGAGACTGAGGTTCAGATTCTCTTTTTTAAAGCCAGTGGGCAAAGTTTGCATATAAATGTGAGGTCATTCCCTTCCTCACAGACCTTGTCACAGAGTTCTTTTAAGGTTCATATGATGAATCCTTGTTGCTTCCTCGTCGCCTCTGTGCTGCTTTTTTGTTTTGTTTTGTTTCAATGACACATGCAGCAATGCGACGCTGGTGGCTAGTGTCGTTGTCAGATTGAATGTTTTTGCGGTAAATATTAAGGACTCTTTACGGTGTGTTTAGCCTGGTTTTCGCCTGGAACACTAAATAAAATTTGGCACCTACTGAAGGAAGTTAAAAAGATAGTCCATGCCGTTCACAGACACCAGAATGAACTTGTCCATGGTTCATTCATCAGGCAGTATAACAGTGGTAATACAGTAATATAGTAACACAGTGATACAGTAACACAGTGGTGAACAAAATAGAATAGAATAAAATAAAATAGAAGAGAACTACATAGAATAGAAATAAAATAAAATAGAAGAGAACAAAATAAAATAGAGCAAAAAATAATAGAATAGGACAAAATAAAATAAAAAGAACAAACTAGAATAGAATAGAATAAAATACAAGAGAATATAATAGAAGAGAACTAAATAGAATAGAACAAAATATAATAGAACAAAATAGAACGAAACAAAATAGAAGGGAATAGAAATGAAGAGAACAAAATAAAATAGAACAAAATAGAATAGATTATTATTGTCACTGTCACAGGAACAATGAAAATGTGTTGAACAGCAGAAACAATTAGTACCAAAAAAAAGGACTGTATGACAAAATTATACATTCATTCATCTTCTATACCCGCTTTATCCTCACTAGAGTCACGGGGGTCGCATGGAGCCTATCCCAGCTACTTAGGGCGAAGGCGGGGTACACCCTGGACAAGTTGCCAGTTCATTGCAGGGCTGAAAAATTATACAACTACTGAAAAAATTACACAATATATGAAAGCTACAAGAATAAAAAATTTAATATGCATAAAAATGTACAATACAAAAATATAATTCTATACTACAGATGAGAAATATATACAACAAATAATAATATATACAGGGAATATAGGATATACAGGTATACAAGGTAAGATTCAGAAAGAAGGTGAGTATTGCACTGAGGTTGGGTGTTATTGCACTAAACTAGGGTGATATTTGTTCAGTCACGTGGGGGGGGGGGGGGTTCTCTTTGTTCCTGCTCATAACTAAAGCTTGTTTATGTAAATATTCATGTTTTTGTAAAATTATTTCATGTAATTCCTGTCGTCTTCATATGAGTCAGGTGGGGTGGTATCCTAGCGCCCTCTACTGACGAATAAGTCTTTATTCAACTTACGTTACAAAGATGAAGATGTGTGGAATTTGAAAAAAACTGCACAAACGATGCAGAAAACCCTTGAGGGTAAACGCAGTCCATCATGACTACTTCATGGCTAAGGTTATTTCACTGTTTTTCCTGAGAATTTCACATCTGACACATTAAAATGAAACCTCTAAACCATACTGTGCTGAACCCGAACATGGTCTTTCCTCTCTTCAAAGCGAACTCTGTTGATTCCTCTGCTAATGTGTGCTCTGGGTCCATCTCCGCACTCATGAATTAATCAAATGTTTAGAGAAGGCCAAAACAGTCTAGAGGTGAGAGAAAAAGGGTAAAAAGCCAAGGTGACTGAAGAGTGAAAAGTGAAGTGTGGGTGTTAAAGAGGTGACCATAAGGTGGAAAAGTAATAAACAAGGCAGGGCAATGTGATGGGATAGCAGCTGGGCCTCACCTAAAATGGAAGATAATAAAGAAAATAGATGTACAGTTAAGCAATAACATATCCCTGAGCCACTGACTTTAATGACTGACAGTAGAGTACAATAATGTGATATAATCTGTGAAAAAACATTCAGTGAGCTCCAGCTTCATCCAGATTTATTGGGTTTGTAAACACTGTAATCTGAACTATAGATTGGCTCATTATTTCTGCATTTGAAGCCCATTGTGAACTAAAGCCTAAGTAGACCCTATAAAACACATTAGTCATGCACAGAATAATAACATGGCAACTCCAGGATCTTATTATAAGCTATATTGACATTTACAGGATTTTCCATTCCATTAAGGTTAAGATGCAGCATCTAAGCCAAACTGATATTAAATCACAACTGACTAAATGACTTCTTTCACCAAGTTTTTTATTTATTTATTTATTTTTACGTCTTATATATATACTTTACATTTTTTGTGTCCTTGTATGGCTGTTACAACAATTGAACATTGCATTTTTTTTTTTCTTTTTAATTGAAAAGTGTCTATTTATTTATAGCAGGGGGATCCTCAACTCACCATCCATTCGCTTAAGTCTTCCCCTTATGGGAAATGTTTTAGCCCAGATGGCACCTGGAAAACACATACATTTAGTTTCAATTCATGGTTTAAGGATCATTTAAAAGGCTGACTCCCATTTTGATTGACAGGTATTTTCAGATATACACTGTCACTCGACTGCTTAGACTATCAGTCCCATCGCAGATTTTGCAAGCAAAGTCAGAACTAAGACAAACTACGACCCATTTATTTGCATTTTCTCAGTGAAATTACTTTTTTATTTCTTATACTGTAAATAAAACACACTCATCTTATTTCTTTGTTTCAGTTTAACATAATTTCAATAATTCCTTGTTCGAGTTTAATATTGTTTCGTTAGGTAGTTCAGTCAGTCATACTGTTGGCTTGGTCGGAGTGAACTCGCTAGCTAGCATCACAGGGTCACAGACCATTTTCTTGAAAAGGAACAGAGGCAGAATTTACATATTAATAAATGGACAAATTTAATGATGTAAGCTGACAATGAGTAGCCTAGTAAACTAGCCCACCTCTAGTGGCAAAAATATGTTTTGCCTGAATCGTTGGTCTAGGCACGCTCCATAGAGCCTCAGCCAGGTCCGGTACAAATTAACCGATCCAATCAC
>JAQQZY010000009.1:8034363-8045297 GCA_030068375.1 Ostorhinchus rueppellii
CGCACAGGACAAGTGACAGACTGAGGCTTAAATACACAAGGGGAACAATTAGACACACCTGGGGTAATCAGGAGAGGCGGGGAAACATGAGGAAAGGGAAGACAAGACAGAGGACAACACACAGAAGGGAAACCTAACACAATAAAACAGGAAATGATGGGACAAACAGAAAACAGACTCAGCGTCTGTTTGCAGACGTAACAGTGACATTGAGTTTAAAGTGTGTTACTAGCCACGTTTACATGGACACATTTTCCCAATCCGATCAAAATCTTGGATGATCAGAATATCTTAATCAACTATTTACATGGACACTAAATAACACGATCCGATCATGTCGTGCGTATCCATGCACACAGCGTTTAATCGGAAAAAAAAGTCTGGGCATACGCGGATTGGTCCAATTTTCTGGAAATAGTAGAAGAAGCCGTACTTCCTCCTCCGATGTAAAGAAACACCACATGTCTGTGCGATGCGAGAGCTTTAATTTTTTGCGTCCTTCACATTGTATTTTCCGACCTTCTGGCGCATGTTCATTTGATTTCGTTAACTTCCTTCCTGTCATGCTTTGACTTTGTTTTGCAAAGGCGGAAACGCGTCATACAGACATAGTACACATGCGCAGTGGAGATAATCCAAGACAGGATCCAAACGGGTGTGTACATGGACGCCGATCGGAATAATGATCGGCATAAACCACCCCTCTCTTTCGCAATGATTTTTCTTTCCAAACGTACTCGATCGGATCAGAATCTTCCAATTGACGTGTTCACGTGAAGCATTTTCAATCTGATTGTTTTTTTTTTAAATTCTGATTATTTGTGTCCATGTAAACGTGGCTACTGTGACAGAAGTGTGGAACAGAGCTAATATCCTCTCACTAATAATCCAGGAACTGACAAAACAAACACTGGTTCTCATGAGGGCAGTCAGACTACTGTGGTGAGGTCCTGAGGGAGGGAGAGAAGGGGATTCAGTTGACTGAAAACTGACACTTCCTCATGAGATGTCACCACCAAATATTGTAGCTTCAGCCTTTTAAGATGATAGAGCAGAAAAAATGGGATGAAAAAATGCCATAATTTGGAAATAGCCACCTTCTTCTGAAGCTCTTTCATCCAAAGCAAAAGACTAAATAGAAATAGAAATGAAGTGAATGTTTCATACTCCTGATGATGTGAAAACACGTTTACAATCTTCTGTTTGGAGACAGTAGGAAAATAGATTTATGTCCAAGTTACATCTGATGTATCAGCAATTGATAATGATAGCTGTCAGTCATGCATTTACACCCTCCTACCTGTCTGAAAAGGCCTATGACTGGTCAAAATCAGGGCATCATGGAGTACGTGTTCAACATCCTGAAAACACAGGCAAGGAGTCGATGCAGAAATATTTTGTCCTTTGGATTTATGGAATTTCTGCTGAAAGAAAAAAAAAAAAAAAAAAACTCACTGCAGCTTCAATCGAAAAAGTTCATATATTTTAACCTGACAATAGTAAATCCATTTTGATATAAGGCAATGGCTACTGCCACAGTACTGTGGCAAAAAATATCGGTTTGTCTACTGCAACAAAGCCAATCGACTGTTAGCATTTGTACTGTGACAACAAGCAGTAATGACATTTTGTTGCCATAGAGTGGATCATGGACACTGTTCCATGAACTCATCACCCTCTTGTTGCCACAGGACGGTGGCAATATAAGACATATACGACACACAAAACAAAATTATGTTAATCTGCAAAAGTTTTATGTCATTTTGGGCTTTCGTCCACATGACATCAGTGCCCTGAACAGTGGTTCTGGAAAAAAAGGTCTGAGAGCAAAATCTCACAATGTCGTCCTGGCGTTGCTGTATGGAAAAGAAAAACACTGTTTTTTGGAAATGATGATGCCATACCACATGACCAGAAGCAGAAAACCTCAGATCTAACTTCATGCACATGCTCCCTGCATTCTTCTGTGATTTTCTGTTTATTTTCCTGCGGCTCTGTCTGTGTTTGTGTACAGTGCCACATATAGGTGTGGGATACGCATTACACCTTTTTTAACCCAGTATACCAGTTTCCACCTGGATGCAGATATTTGATGTAATGACACGTGTATGGATGCAAAACTTTTAGAATCTGCAAAGAAAAATACCACAAGTGTTGTCGTTGGTCACTGGTCCCTTAGCCTTTTCCTGTCAGTGGTTAGGTGCGGTGCTGATTGCCACAGTCCCGTGTCAGCAGGGTGACAGGTTACCAGTCTGCACATGATCGAACGAGGGTGTCGATCGGCTCTGGTAACAGACAAATGAGAAAGTTAGTCCCACCGTACTGTGGCAACAGAAACGTCGATATTTTAAACATTCCAACAAGTACTCCTCCAAGCTGTTCCACCCTCATAGTACAGCCTGAATAAAAACAGATCAAATATCACAGTCTGTTCTCTCCAGAGCAGCCCATACGTTAAGGTTATGATACCCTCTGCACCTTGGAGGTGCATATAAATGCAAGAACACTGAACAAGGAATTAACGTTTGCCACGCCGTCAGACTGACAGACTCTGGCTTTTATTCATAATTTATGCACGTAAAAGCACAGAGCAAGCATGAATTGTGAATAAGCATGAAAGATTAATATAACACTATGAGTCGTTCTGGGTCTGCTGCAAATATTTATTCCGTGCTGGCTTGCCATGCATGTTTCACCTGGTGCACGTACAAACTCATTACATATTTTTACTCATTTTTGCTCCAGGTGCTCTGGGAGAATGCTGCTGAAATGGTTTGCATAAGGGGTCTAAATAAATCAGGCAATTAACTGACGGAAGCTGCACTTAGGGAGGATTTTTTTTGGCATGAAAGTGCTTGAGCAACTTGGCAGCATCTCAGTAAAAATGCAAGAGATTATTCTCTCAGAATTTCCAAGAAAACCTATTGTGATTAGGAACTAGAAGTGATATGATGCTGAGGGCTTTTACAGTTGAGGAGGTCATATTAAAGGTGATCCTCAGCTGCTTTTTCCCAGGAGTTATTATTAGTCTGACAGTCACTGCTCATGTATGATGGGAAGAGATGGTCTGGCAACCCTAGCTTGTATTGTGTGATGATATTCCAGAGGCAGGTGTGACTGCTACTAAAAGATTATAAATAAACCCCCATCCTTCAGTGATGTGGTTTTGAATGATGCCTTCTCTCCTCACAGCCCTTGTGTGCTTTTAGTCCTTGTCAGTCATCACTACTGAACACATACAAACAAACAATACAACCATGACAACAGGGGAAATTGGAAGGCTTCCTCACACTTATTTGTATTGAGAGAAGTAATAAAAATGGTTTTCTGTGGAATCAACTAACACACACACACACACACACACACACACACACACACATACACACACACAAAGGAAACACTCATAACCATAAGACCATATTAATCAAAAAGTGTGCTTGCACTTTAGGTGTCTGTTAATCTTGCATTAATTATTCATTAAAAATACTTGGCATGACTGTGGTTATTAAGTCATGCTAATGCTACTGCTAAGGGAAAACAAAAAGCACACCGCTCACTAACGCTATTGGGTTAAACACTATCAAGTACACGTTTTGACTATGACTGTAGCTGACTCTTGGATGTGATTCCTTTACATGTTGAAGGCTTTGAAATTTGCAAAATGCTAGTATTTGTTCTTCAATGTACCCCAGAAACACCTGCGAAAGCAAATTGAAGGGAAAGAAATGAAAAGGGAAACTTTGCAAAAGCAAAATCTGCAAAAATGTCAAAACTTTTCAACTTTAATTTCAAACACATGATAGATTTTGACAGATACAGCTTTTTTTTTTGTTCTGTTTTTTTGTTTGTTTGTTTCATTTGGACAAAGGGTTGGAGCAAGGGTTGAAACTAGCCAAGGTAATGTTATCGCTGATATACACTGAACACTGCCAAACATTTGGACTTGGATAGAAAATTATTCTTCTGACAAATGTAATTTCTTTGCCAGTAAAAATCTTTTGTAGAATGCTAATAAGCGTTCTTCAGTGAACATCACAAACACCTGGGAAAAAATCTTGAAATACTGAAGCACCAAAACTGGCAAAGACAACATTTGTGTAGAAGTGTAAACAGATCAAACTGCTTTGATAACATCAGTGTCAGCTTTGCATAATGTATTAAACACACTAATTATCGGGCTAGCTGATCGACCATATTAAACAATAAGGTACTAGCAAATTGAGCAAAGCTAGCTAAGCTATACTTTCAGGGGGAGTATTGTAATTGGGTGCCAGTAAACTTTATGAAACATTTGGAACATAAATCCTTGAATTAAATTTCATTGTGTCAAATCCTAACACATAATACAGTATTTCATAACTGTGATAAATACATTCATTAGTCCCAGCGGCGCTAGTGCTGTAACAGGTGTGAAACCAAAAGTGAAACTTAACTTTGGCCATCTGACTCCTGGCTCCTGCCTGTCTCTTACTCTGGAGCTTGCATTAAATTTTTTTTAACAACTTCTAACCTATATCCACTGGGCCCCCTGGGAATCCTGGGCCCCATCAGTTTGTTATGTTTACCCCTGCCCCTCCTTTATGGCACCCTTATAGCCTAAAGAACTGTATAATTTTGCATTAAATTAATGCAAACCTTGGTAAATGTGCACTAACCTATTAGATCTTGCAGTCAAGAACTGGTTAACTTTGTGACAGAATCTTACGAGGATCTGGTTGACGTAGTTTTTCTACAACAACTACAGTAGAGTCGTCAGTTGTAGGTGGCTGAGCTTCAGGTTTAGACAGTTGTGAGTTGCCTTCACTCTTCAGTCCCAGATGTGTCCACTTGTCAACAGCCTTACAGTTTCAAACTCTGAAAACCAGAGAACCCCTTAAATAGAGGAGTTGAAAACCGCAGCAACAAATCAAAGATCGCTGCAAAAGAAAATGTAGAAAAAGAAGAGACGGAATATAAAAAGAGGAGGTTAGGCAAGAGGACTTCAAATAAACGCAAATACTGGTGGAATGATGACATGAGGGAGGTGATCGTATGTGGGATGAAAGGAGGAAAACTAAGTGGAATTAGAAGGTCTCAAGCCTCAGGTGTTGCTCCTGTCATCATTAACTCTTTACTTCTTTAAAATAGACTGTCCAAGGTCAGATTTTAATAAGGACAAACCAAATGGGGTCTGTTGGGTCTGTCAGACTACCTCCTCGGTCTGCTCAACAGCTGACTAGCTCCCCTCTCTACCCACAATTCTCTATCCCCTCGACTCTGTCTTCCTGATTGTCATTTACTTTAATTTTATATTCTTTCCTCCCCAGGTGGGAGAGTGCAGAGGGGAATGAAATAAATGAACATTTCTTCTGGTGACAGTTATTGAGAGGACATTTATAGCGCAACCACGACAGTTCTCTTGAGGCAATTCCAGCTGTTGTTTTCAGCTGCTCAGGTCATTCGGCCCGGACCGTCTTATTGTGCAGCCAGCTATTTTGTCATTCCTTCACTGCATGTTGGCAGAGCTGTCTGTAAATTGATCTAGTGGATGGCGATGATCTGCTCTTATGCGTGTGCGTGTGCGTGTGTGTGTGTGTGTGTGTGTGTGCATCAGTGGTGTTTTTGCGTCTCCATTTAGGAGCGAGTGTGGTACTAAGTAAAGGGGGGGTTGTCACTGATCTATATTTACCAACTTAAGAATGAGACGGCATTGTTTGGTCCACATTCTTGGCACTGAAGTCCACTTTGTACCCAGGATCACCCTCAGAGCTCCATCATGAGAGGAGAAAGTGAGAACGCTGCAGACAGACAGTGAAAGGCAACACAGAGAGGTGAACAGGCGCTCAGACAACTGACGACAGGAAGTGGGGAATATAAGCTACTGCAAGACCTGCACATCTTTGACACCCGGAGGATTTCATCTGTTTTTCTGAAGGAAAGCGTGAGTGGGATTTCCTTGAGTCTGCTTTAATCTGGGTTTATCACAAACGGGACTTATCTTTTAATGTGTTTCATCAGTTATGAGACATAATTGATCCATTTGGGTCTTCAGTAAAATGTAAAAGGACCACATACGCCTGAATGAAACACCCTTTATAGTGGATGTGTGTAATTCCCTTAATTATTCGTCTGTCTTTGTATTAGCTCCCTTTCTCTTGTTGTTTCTCTTGAGAGTCTTTGCCTGTTTCTCAAGCCAGTTGAACTTCTTAATGGTCTCGTCTTTTGATGGCCTCAGTGAATGTAGCTTCTAATTACTCTCCAGGGATGGTTGGAAGCAAGAAAGCTCCTGTCGTGTTCTGACAATGCTTTCTTTTTCAAACAGTAGAATGGGAAATCATTTGTCCCCCTTGTTCTTCTGTGGCTACTGTTTTTTTCCCTTATTACCAAAGACATGGAAAATGAGCTTTCATTTCACTCCAGAGGCCGAAAACCACACTGTGCGGATAAAAAAGAACATTGCTTTGCTTTTACTTTTCTCCCTCGAGGGGCCCCAGAATCCAGACCAACCGATGGAGACTGATCAATTTTAATATGCCAGAGGTCGACCGAACTGTGTTCAAATAAACCTCCCCCCATGCACACCACACCAAAACACAAGGGAATCAGCTGTCACACTACCCCGTTAGCCTGTTAGCCGACATGCTTACAAGACGTAATTGAAGGAGATGAGTTGAAATAACACATTTCGCTTGTTGATGTTGCTGACACAGGTAGTGGCGATTGGGAACGGGTGAATGGAGCCATCATTCAGCCAAAACCTGATTCTGTTTGTTAGGCGTGTTCTGCAGTCACTTCCCCAGAGCAGCCACATGATTAATGATGGGCAGGGTGTGGGCAGCAGCATGGCAAACCTCAGCTGATGAATTATTAGAGGCCCACAAAGGAGCGAGGGAGAAAATCTATATATCTGAATATTTGCTGTTTTTCTTAGTCATCAGTGATCGTAAACTCAATATCTTTGGACTTTTGACTGATGGTGAAACATTTAAGTCTACAAATCACCATGAGCTCTGGGAAAATGACATTGGCATTTCTTAGTAGTTCTCATATTTTATTGGCCAAACAGTCAATTAAGAATATAATCAGCAGAATAATGAGTTAGATAATTTATCGGTATTGTTGCACCAGTTAGGTTTTCTATAAATATTCAGTCTAAATGTGATGAAGGCATCAATGTACATTAATCCTCATTTTCGGTTCAGAAACCAAAAAGATAAGCTTGTGAAAAGTCAGACTATATAACTAGACATAGACACATAGTCACAGTAACCCTGCAGGAATGTAGCACTGACTGTAAGTCAGACTTGTTCCCAGTGTAGGTTACCCCAGGGCTGCCCTTTGTCGTTGGTTCTGTTCAGAATTCTGATGAACAGAGTTTCTCGGTCCAACCATGGGGTGGAGGTTGTCCAGTTTGGAAGCCTCAGCATCACATTTCCACTTTTTGCAGATGATGCAGTCTTGTTGGCTTCATCCAACTGTGACCTCTCACTTATTCTGGGACAGTTTAGAGCTGAGTGTGAAGCAGCTGGGATGAAGATCAGCACATCAAAGTCCAAGACCATGGTTCTCAGCCAGAAAGAGGGGGGTGGCCCTTTTGGGTTGGGGAATAGTTGCTGCCCCAAGTAAGTTCTAAGTATCTCTGGGTCTTGTTCACAAGTGAGGGAAAAGTGGAGTGAGTGATTGACAGGTCATTTGGGGCGGCATTTGCAGATACTTTGCAAGTCTGTTGTGCTGAAGAAAGACCTGCGCACGAAAGCAAAGTTATAAATTTACGATTCCATCTACATTCCTACTCAGGCCTATGGTCACAAGTGGTGGGTAGGAACTGAAAGAACAAGTATGTAGATACTGGCAGTGGAAATGAATTTTCTCTACAGTGTGGCAAACACTGCACCCCAGGACAGGTCCAGGACAGGTTATATTCAGACCAGAAGTGAACCGGCCCAGAGTCTATTTGCACCTCTTCTGAGTGGTCTCAGTCCATTTGTTTGATACGAATCGGTTTGCATGTTTGTGTTCACAACTGAACCCAGTGTTTCCCAACCTTTTTTGAGCCACAGCACATATTTGACATTAGAAAAATCACACACAAAGACACACACAAATCACGAGGGGGGGGGCTTTGGCAGGGACATTGGGGGTGCACAGGTGACATTGTTGCGGGGCATTTGGAACAAGAAATCTCAGTTGGATGCACCAGCGATCCCTCAGACAGACCCCCCAGATTTAGGTCTGTTGTATAATAGTGTGGGAGGCAGACCCCTCCCACCCCAACCCGACACCTGTGGTTCGTAGGCAACATGTTAACCCCTGCATCACTGCTGAGTGGCTTTATCAACAGACATCAGGGCCAGTTCACTTTTATTTTTATTTTGCAAATGGAAGCAGGAGACTGTTGTTGTCGAGTGGATCATTGGTGTGTGCAGTCGTATGGCTCTAGTGCTGGCTTACAGAACCAATTAGGTGAAGTTGGATAAACTTCCATGGCACATCTGATGACTTCTCACGACACACTACTGTGCCACAGCACACAGGCTGGAAAACACTGCCTTAAAAAAATGTCCAGACTTTCGAAAACAAACACCCGGTGCATTTTAAATGGACCAAATGAAATAGTTGTGAATGCGCCCATAGTGAATTGCATCAGTGCACTGCTTTGTTTTTGCACAAACCTTGCAAATCCTAAGGGAGTGTGCTTTGAGATTTGTGCCCCTTAAGACATTAAAGAGCCACAGCTAAATGGTCCCGTTAATGTTTTGCATAGCCCTTAAACTTATAATTCACTAGTGATGAAGCTGATGACCAGCATAATTCTACACTCTAACTCTGTAGACTGAGCTGCTGTAGATAAGAATGTCTGCCAAAGGCTCACTATTATTCCACACATGCTTACAGCCAAGTTTACTCCACCTCTAGTCTCCTATTGGCCCGCTGCCTCCTTTACACCTCTTCATTCCCCCCTCTCATGCATAGGTGCCCGTGGAGGAGTTACTATGGAAACCAAAACAGTAACGCTGGAGGAGGAAAAGTCCCAGATGTCTCACAGTGTGAAACTGTCCTCTCAGAAGAAGAAGAGGACCTTCACTTCCAGGTACAGAAACAGTGTGATGATAATTATCTGTAGGACACAGAGCACTAACACTGGTACTGGAATTTAAGCACCAAGTAACACAAAACCAAATTACAACCATTTACACATTACATTTATTTACCACAATGAAGGATAATAGCTCATTTCTTCTTGGTTTTGGAATTTAAAAGGCAAGTTTTAACCTCTTTTTGGGGACAATGCTGCATATTGTGTTTCCTGGATAAAAAGAAGCTGCAGTCAGTAGGATTCAATGTTAGCCTGAGAGCTGCACGAATACAAAAACTGAAAAATTCAGTGTTGTTACAAGTCACCTCATCTTGTAGTCAGCCCTAAACCCTGATTTTAATTAAAATAGGTTACAGATTCTGCTGTTGCATTATGATAAATTATTCCAGTGCCATATCTGTGGTTTGAGGCGTTTGAGAAACACATAAAAAAGTCACTAGTGTAAGGAAAATGACACAGAAGACAAAGAGGATGATTAATATTTGAACTAGGTTACTTTATCTCATACTCATAAATAGATTTCTTTTCTAATTTCTGATGATATATTATTAAGGATTACTGTTTAGATGGAATATCTCATTTAAATGGAAGTTATTTAGCGTAGAAACAGATTTCTCTGCGGTGTTTACAACTTGAGTTCTAATGCACACAATGCTGAGTGAATGCATCATTTATTATTTCCAGAGAATCATATGACGGGGTGGTTATTCTGAGATCAATGACACATTATATTCCTTCAGATATGCCCCATGGGCCACTGGTGAGAGCTGCTCGAGTGATGTGTTCACATACAAACAAATGAACCTGACTCCACCACACAGACGTCTGTCTGAGCCATTAAAGACACAATCAATAGTTTTTACAAACCATATCGGCACAACTAGATTCCAAAAGCAGCAACGGCAAAAATCAGGCTTCGTAACAGGGATTACTGTCCTGGAAGGAGAACTCCCAAAAAAACAAAGAAAAAAAGAAAAAATACATCTAGGCTCACATAGAATTTTAACATTAATTATTTGTACTTTTTTTTTTAGCTCCAGATTTATTGATAAAGAGCTGTGAGATTGATGTTGAGTAATCTATATTTATTTATTTTTATTTAGGCATCTATAAGCTTTCGCTTTACAGAGCTATTATTATCGCTTGAAAATAACATTTTTTCTCCTTCACATATAAAACATGAAACCTGTGTCCAATACATTGAGCAGTTTTTTTTGTTAGCTTTATCTTGCAAATTAAAAGTATCACCTCTTAAGGCCTGTGTTAGATGTTTGACACTATTCCAAAATCTAATAACAGTCTAATTCATGTTAATTTCTAACACACTCTTTTTTCCCCACAATATTTTTATTGGTATGTAAGTTTTAGAATGAAAGGTAAACAAATTATGTGATGAAATGACAACGTGTCCAGGGTCTACGTCCTTAAGTAGCGGGGATAGGCTCCAAGGGACCCCCGTGACCCTAGTGAGGATGAAGCGGGTTCAGATGGATGGATGGATAGATGGTAAACAAATCAAATAATAGACATAAAGAACATGAAAATAAAGCAGTTATAATTTGGATGTCATGTCCCTATATTCCAGATACCATAATGTTCATTTAAGGTTCCCATAATGGTACAAATTCCTCCAGTTTTCCTTTGGTAATATAAGTCTGATGTACACACACACACACACACACACGTGTTGGACAGACATAAACAGATGAATAAGGTTTTTTGTTGTTTTTTTCTAATTTAACAGGGACATTGTACATTAATTCACACTGCTGCAAATGTACCATAGTTAGCATAATATCTATTTTTCATCTGCACTCCCTGGACTTGTTAAATTCTCACACCAAAAGGTCATAACCAA
>JAQQZY010000009.1:8108910-8121162 GCA_030068375.1 Ostorhinchus rueppellii
AATCTTGGTTCAGTTGTATCTGAAATTCCTGAATTTCCCCATTGTGGGATTAATAAAAAGTATCTAATCTAATCTAAACCAGTGCTTCTTTCTGCTCAACTATAAACAAAAGCCCGAGTTCAACTCAGACCAAAGTCAAAACAAAAGCAGATTCAAACAAGCGTGGTTCGTTAGCCACACCCATTTTCGTTGCTCTCTATGATTGTTCTATCTCGCCCTCACATAGCCCTGTCGTCATCGTGCAAAGCCCCGCCCCAACCACTCACTACACAGACAGAAAGTTCTGATTGGTCCGACATACTTTGTGAACATGTGACACATAAACAGTACCACGGTGCTTCAGTTTCAGCGTCACAGTTTGTCATGTCTTTTATGGATTGTGATTGTCTCTTTCAACTCATCATATATTTTTTATTAGTAATTTTTTTTTTTTTTTAAATCAATTACTCTGAATTTCAGGTGACCCCATGTGGGGTCCCGACCCAAGGGTTAAAACACTGCTTTAATATAATTTTGTAATTAGGGCTCCATAATTAATTGATTTTAAATTGAAATCAGATTATTTAATTAAGATGCCGTTGAAAAAAGAATAATTGTCAAATCCAATTTCATCTCTCTGGTGTCTCCAGGCCACCGTTGGCTCCTCCTCCTGACTGTGAGAGCGGTCTTTGGAATGACTACTGATGTTAAATCTGCGATGGGCCTGCAGTAGTGACAGCAATGGAAGATGTGGTTTCAAGCACAGATCCCCCGCTTCAAATGTAACTGCATGGGGATCACTCGTCTTCTGTTGTCCCACACAGATACATACAGCACCGTCTTCCTCTGATCCAGGTCGTAGGAGCTCCAGCCTCAGCAGAGCAGCCCAGACAGCCCTCTGTCCAGGGATGTAATCTCTCCAGTGTGTCCATACGGATCCCCCATTTTATATAATAACTGCATGGGGATCACTCATATCACGTGTTACACACACACACACACACACACACACACACACACACACACACACACACACACACACACACACACACACACACACACACGCCTGTCACTGACTTATACTGGTATCATTTCTGTGGCCCATCATGTGATACCCTCACAGATTTGAGGTAGGAAGCAGTGCCTTCTATTGCAGGCTGCTCACGAACACAACCTGCTGACTTCCGTTGTCTTTTGTAGTTTTACCCAAATATCAAAATGGAAAATTTAGTTTTTGGAGGAAAAAATTGGAAAATTGCACAGCCCTACACACAAGGATTAAAGTACATAAAGTTAAGGTCTTTGGGGGGGGGGGCAGTTTTTAGTAAGTCTGGAAAAAGTCTATCTTTATTCAGATTAAGAGCAACATCCTGCTGTAGATCTGCTTGTTAATGTGTGGTGCATAACTGTGTAAACGATATAATTTTCATCTTTTAACCTTTGGGTAGTGCTACACAAATCTGCTAGCCAAAAAATCTAGATCACCGAGCAGCAGAACTTATTCTTCCTTGTTTGAGTTCTACCATCACACGGTAGGAGCCAATCCTGGCTCTGACACAGGGTCAGTCGGACCAATCAGAACGCTCTGTCTGTGTAGTAAGTCGTTGGGGCGGGGCTTTGCACGATGACGACAGGGCTGTGTGAGGGCGAGATAGAACAACCATAGAGAGCACCGAAAATGGGTGTGGCTAACGACCCACGTTTTTTGAATCGGCTTTTGTCGTAGATTTTGTTTGAGTTGAACTCAGGCTTTTGTTTATAGTTGAGCAGAAAGAAGCACTGGTTTAAAGGATGGATCTGCTGTTTTTCTGAGCGGTTACGGTAACAGTCTAATACAGCAGCTGGATCCACCTGGAGCTCTGAATACGTCACACTGTCGACTGCTCTGATTGGTCATAGAACTGGCTTATCACGTGCAGGAACAGTTTGAAGGACAGTGGTTGACTCCACCCACAGGCTTCAGCTCTGTCATTGGTCTGATTCCAGACGATCCGGTTCATGGATACTTTGACCTGCCAGGCTACAAATCTGCCACACGCTCAGGAACTTTGGTCAATTTCTCCCGAAACACGGAGTCAGGTTTCTGGACAAACTTTCCCAGAAAAGGCCATTTTTGGTGACATTTTACCAGTAGGTTGTTCTTGGTGGTTCTCAATCTTATCGTTTTAACTGTTTACTGGAGCCAAATCTCACAGACCTGGAGGAATTCTGGGAATGCATGATGATTAAAGGATATGTTTGCAGCTTTCCATAACCATCACTCAGATATTCATTATATATGTCATCTGAGATATTATAATGAAGGCCTCAGGCAGATGTCTTCATGTACTGGCAGCTGTCTGAACTGAGCTGTGATAATAGCACGAGTGACATGTGAATCAGATGAGAAACAATAGGTTCTGTGTGCACACGTCAGTCAAAGATGGGGTGAAAAGGTTGGAATCAAGGAGACACTGATTTATATATGGGTTCATATGAGCGAGTTACGTGACAACTGTATGAATAATAGAAGAAGACAGAAGTTCAAACCCTGGGCTTCTTACCTCTGTGGATGCTAAACCACTGTGAAACGTAGGAATACATTTAATCTTATTGCTCTTGGAGAATTCTAAATTAATCTCAGAGTTAGTGTCAATTACTCCCACAGTGTCACCACGAGATTTCACTAAATAACACACGCTGATGCTTGAAGCTGTGACTGTGGCCGGAGCCTATTCATTTTTGATGAAGACGATTAAAAAATGTCTTTGCTAATAAGAGGATTGTGATCGAACGGCCGACCTCCTGCACATGTGGAGCTGCTGCTTTGTACATTGAATAGAATTCAGCTGTAGTTTTTGAGTGACAGGTGTGGAACGACACAGATAGATGAACCCGACTGTGATACCGTCATGGTGGGTGAAGATAATGATTCTTAACATAATACAGTGAACTGTAAATATAAAGGAAGAAAACAAAGAAAAATATTGCTTGTGACAGAAATTGGAAATTTTACGCTTCCCAAGTTTGGAACCACTAGGAAGAGTTTTAGTGTGTGTGTGTGTGTGTGTGTGCGTACGTGTGTGTGTGTGTATGTGCGTGTGTGCGTGCGTGCGTGTGTGTGTGTGTGTATATGGGTGAAACTGGAAGAGACTGGACCTACAGCACAAACAAAGCCCAAATATCCACAGCTTTAAAGCACTTTACAAACAGAGGGTGTGGTCACAGTGCAGGGAAGGCGGGGCTTATTGTTAACTGCTGTTCCATTCCATCTTCAGCTCTTTCTTTGTTGGTTTGTGTTTGTTGTTGTTTACCCTGTTAGTATGTGTCACTTCCATCACCACTGTTCATCTGTGATTATTGTTGAACTATCTTGTATTATAAGTTGTGTGGACTATTATTCTGACAGTTACTACTGTACATACCTCAGTTTTCTCTAATATGTTATTACATCATTATTATCTTGTTATCCTGTTTTGTTTATGTAACTTTTCTTCTTGTAAACAGGGTCGGCATAAATAAGCTGTTGCTTCAGCCGACACCTTTTGTCCATGTTTAATTTGAAAACCCTAACTCTATGTATGTATGTATGCGTGTATGTATGTATGTATGTATGTATATATGTATGTATGTATGTATGTATGTATGTATGTATGTATGTATGTATGTACCATGTTCTGCCTAATGGACAAATAAATTACCAAATGAAATGAATGAATGAACATGCCTAAAGTTTTAGCTAAGATCTATAAAGTTTACGAGTCAAACCTAACAGCTTCTGCAAGTGTAGTGATCAGAGAGTAAATGTTAAACACCAGTGAACCAAACATAATATGACATAACCATCATATGATATAATCTATGTAACACAAGGTTAACCCATAAAGATCCAAACAGCCATCCCACCTACTGATGTAAAAGAATACCTGCTGAGCCACTAACCCTGTCAATCCATGTCAATAATTTGCATAAAATACACTTATTCATCTTTTCATGATCATCAGATACGACCATATTTGGACGTTCAGAGGCTCCGTAGTTACCATGGAAACACTGTCATCTTCTCCAACACTGATTCACCAGTAAAACTCATGGAGTTGGATCAGAACCAGTGGATGGACACACTAGGTTTATGTTCAGTTCATGTAGAAAAAGTCATGTTTTCTTTAACCCTTTCATGCATGAATTATGAGAACTTTAATCAAGACTTTATTTTTTCTTGACTGTTTTTATTTCACTTAGGATATTAAAAACAATGCCACTTATTTTTTTTTTTTTTTTTTGTGGAATTGCAAAACTGTCCACTCAGCTTGACACCATGCATTTAATTTTTGCACCAAAGAAACATGTATTTATTAATAAACTGTGTGAAAACTATGAAATAAAAGCATATTTAATGCTTCAAATCTGATGTTTTGTCCCATTTTAACAAACCCTAATACTAATTATTACTCACTTTGTGGAGATAATATACAAAAAAACCCATCCTTTTATTAAAAAAACAAACAAACTGTCACGTCTCTGTCTTCTGCTCTGCCTGTTTACCTGATCTCTGACCTTTGTTCCACTAATCAGTTTCCCTTCAAAAGCAATCAGCCTGAGTCGATGCACCTGGTGGACCAGTTTATGGACACAGCTGTGGAACTGATTGTAGTAGTTCAGTATTTAGTCTGAAATTCTAAAGAATTGAGTCACATACAAAATATCGGCTCATTTGAACATTGTTAAGGAACACTTTTATCAGTTCAAATGCTATTTCTGTAGGTGAACCACAAATATTGCAATAATGTACGTCCATATCACATATCCCTACGCCATAATTCCCACAATGCACTTCGGAATAAAATTTCCAAAATTTTGTAATATAAGACTTTATTTTGCTGGTTTTGTGCTCTCTAAAACCAGCTGAGTGACACAAATGAGTGTTTTATGAAATGCACCCCCCCATGACAAACCGTTCAGAAAATGAATGAAATACAACAAACGAAGTTGACAGCGTTCCTTTTAATCTGTCTGAGCAGCAAAGCATCATTACTGGAGTTGGTGAAACTGCTAATTTTTCCCAAAGTTGTCATTTTTTGATAAACAGTCGAATGCTCATCTTACAGACTATATCATGGACTTAATTAGGTTTCGCTGTCATTGTAATCCTTCCTCACACCGTCGCTGTACATAGTGTTTCCTGATTTAACACTAAACCGAGCTGACTGATGGAAAAGACACCCAGACACTCACATTGTCAGTGTCATCTGTTAAATGAAACAACTGAACCAAAAACTGTCATTTGAATTAATCAGAAATTATATTACATAACTATGGACACTATCAGCATACGTTTCCATAACACAATGCTTTACAACCACATGTTCTTATACAGTTGGGAGTAGAATGGAAAGATAGATTATGTTATCAGTTGGATTGTCCCGTTCAGATCTTTCACAAACTGTGAAGAAAGTACAAACAGAACACATCCTCAGTGTGAGTTATTGTGTGAAACAGCTACAGCTGTAGAGGACTCCAATTTTCCTTTTCCTCTATAATATTCTGTCTTAGAGATATTTTATTTATCTCCTTTGGCTTGTCATTTTTTTCCTCACTTTTATCCAGGTCATCTCTGATTAGTGTGATATCTTTAGATTAAGTTCTCTCTGTTATCAAAATGCAAACACAAACACCCTCCAAGGTCCACACAAACGCACAGAGAGGAACACGTGTTGTGCATAAATGTACGACGCGCAAGAAAATCTATGCAAATGTCATCAAACGCACACACCTCACACACATAAATACTCAGACTGCAATTAACACATATATAAAAAAGAAACACAGTGTTGTTCCTCTCTGGCTGCACACACAAACACGCTGAAATAAAGTTTGTTTATGGCTCCTCGCTGCTTTGACTGTGTCTAATAAATAATAAAAAAAAATAAAACACTGAGTCCCACTGGTGTTGATCTGTAGTGTAGCCAGAGGATAAAAACAGAGGAACACAGGGGTGTGTGTGTGTGTGTGTGTGTGTGTGTGTGTGTGTGTGTGTGTGTTGCCATAACCCTGTCAGTATAGACTCAAGAGCCTTGACACAATAATAAGCCCATCCTTCCCCCAGAGGCCCCCCAGACATATTATCCTCTGGTCCAAATATGGAAATGCAGCCGTTACCTTAGAGATAACAGAAAGGGTGGGAGTGAAAAAGACAGAAAGAAGAAATAGAGTGTGTGTGTGTGTGTATACCTGGTGATGCTCTGAAACTCCAACCTTCACCAGTGGACATATAGACTAATCGAAGACATATACAAGTGTTTTTATACCAGCGTGAAAACCACTTGTATCCACTGACCCAAAAAAGTAAAATACTTCAAAGGTCCTGCGGGGGGGGGGGGTTGTCCACTGTCAGCCCCAACGTGCAGTACAGGATAATATTCAAAGGAGGAAAAAAACAAAGAAAAATTGCTTATTTTCTTCGTGGACGTGGAAAATGAAGTTGTAGGGTTTGTGCTCGCTCAGATGCCTCTGTTCTCAAATCAATACTTGATTTAACTTCCAGCTGTAAATTTTGATTTATTACTACGTTCCAGTAACCACACCTTTCCTCACAGATCCAGACGATGTAATACAGCCCTAACTTTTAACAAGTAAAAAGTACAAAACACAATCTGTCTCCAGTTTCCTCACTTTTAATAGCAGGTATGAAATCTCTGAAGACTGCACTGCAAAAAAGGGGTGTCCAAAAACAAGCTAAAAACACTGAATCTGAGGAAAAAGGTCCTAAAAACCAGTCAAACATCTGTCTGTGTAGCAAGATCGTTTCATAGGAAAAGCGTTCTTGAATTCAGATGTTAAATCTAAAAATAAACATGTCTACAGATGTATGAACACTGAAAATAAGAAATTAACTCTGAAAATAATATCAGTTGTCTAACACTTCTAAATATAAGTTTTTATATCTTGGTAAGAACCAAATCATTTGCAGCGTGAACTTAAAGGGAGGGTAGGAAATGTTTTCCTGGAGCATTTTTTTTTTACTATACTACTTAAAACCCTCTTCACATCCTGATTACAACCAATCAATGAAATGTTCTGACACAAAAATAAAAGGTGTTAGTCACCTGTGGAACAGACAGGACAGAAAAAACAACATCCAATCATTTTAACAGACCCATCGAAATGATTGGATGGTGATATGTCAGTCAAACTCAGCTGTCATTTGTTCCTCCCCCCTCTGCATGTACCCCTCTTCAGGCATGAATTGTACTTTCTCAGAGGGTTGGAGCACTGGTACAAGAAACAGAGCCACAGCTTGGCTAGTTTCAGTAGCTGTAATAGTTCTATTCGCTACATTAGGATGTAACGTCCACCCGCAAACTGCTTTGTCACTAACATAACTCACTTGGGAATGTAACGTTAGTCAGATAGGTATGAACTGGAGATGTTCTGCCGACAAACATAACAGTGAAATGCACAGATGACAGCGTTCAGAGTGAACTTTAGTGAACTGTTAGCCTGACATCAGTCTGACTGCAATCAGCTGTTATTAGGAGCCCGAGATTATTTAGAACACATCAAAATAACAAGTGAAAAGTGCAACTTCTAATCTAATATACTGATGAACAGAGCTGCATTCATAGGTATGCATGGATCCACAGAGGGAGGAGTGAGTGGACGCTAACCTGGGGGGGCTTTTAAATGGTGTATTTTCAAAATGTCTCGGACCATGTTTCCCACCCTCCCCTTCAGACCAGAACCAGGGGTGGGTTTATAAGAACAACAACCAAACGGGTCAAACTGATGAACTCTGCAAAACCATCTGAAACTTACCACAAATCACCAGAACAAATCTGAACATGAAATGTGTCATTTGAAGTCAAAGTAATTTGAATAATTTTCTGCCTGTTATTATTAATGCTATTATTGTCGATCCAATTCATGTGTAAATGAGAAGCTGAGGCACAATATTATTCAAATGCATTTTTCTTCAGAAATTTCAGGTTATTTATGGTTCTCATTATTCAAATTCTTTTTATAATATTTTCATTTTTTCACTGTTCTTATTTGACTGGCCCCGCCCACTTGAGTTCATACTGGACTGAATGTGGCCCCTGAACTAAAACAACTTTGACCCTGTTACAGACTAATGAAATGATAACAGCCCAGTTCTGCAGATCCTCATAAATGCCCTAAATCTGACACTGTTCACTGTAAAGCCAGTCAGCAGTTGGTTCAACATGGGAGGGCTGTCTGAGTTGAAGACATCTGGTCCAGCTTCCTGTCTCTACTGTCTCGTTGACCTGCAGGTGCTCCAGATGGCTGACCCTACCACTGATGCCTTCCTCTCCATTTTAGGTTAACGGTGGAGGCCCAGCCGAGCTGAAAAGGAGTGGCCGAGCAGCATCTGTTCTGTCCAGATGGAAGAAGTCGTTTCAGAAGCTCATTGTACCCAGAGAGCATGAACCTGGTCCTGAGGGCCCCAGATGAAACTGGATCATGGGTGAGCAAAGTTTTCCCACGGGTTCATGGAGTCCGTTCCTACTTCAAAGACTCCTCTGTGGTCTCCTGTATGTTCTGTAGATGTAATAAATTTAAGAGGTTTTTAGACCATACTATTAATACTCAAATACACACATTGTTTGCCGTACACTCCTGTTGGATGGACTTCTTTGTCGGCTCGCAGACGTAGTCACTGGAGTATTTTAACCCCTTAACGCCTGAATCGATTTCCAATTGTGGAAAAAAAATTTTACTTGCATTTTTTTCTTTCAAGTAGATAGTATTTTGGTTGCATTTTGGAGCAGGTGGTGGTGGGTTTGATGTGAATTTGCATCAACAGGCATCAAAGGGTTAATTTATCAGTCTACTCCAGGTCTGCTTCCATCCTACCTTCTGACCTTCATTAATCCGAGTGTGGCCGTTCTGGCCTGACTGCTCGAAGCCCGGTAACCTCTGCGTTGTGTGTGAAGAACAATATGGAGATGAATCTGTTCCCAACTGGAGGGAGGTTCTCTACCAGATCGTTCAGAGCCTTTGCTTGACTTTTCCAGTGTTTTTTTCCTGCCTGTTTACCTGTTGTTTGACCCGGTTCCGTCCTGATTCAGTCGGCCCGTCTCCTGCCATGTGACCTGTTGTTCTGTTCGACCTCACCTGTTGCCTGTTCCCTGGTTGTTTGACAGCCTTCATTTGGACCACGTCTGTAAAGCCT
The DNA here is from genome assembly GCA_030068375.1 of Ostorhinchus rueppellii. NCBI lineage: Eukaryota > Metazoa > Chordata > Actinopteri > Kurtiformes > Apogonidae > Ostorhinchus > Ostorhinchus rueppellii. The sequence continues at coordinate 8,118,062 of JAQQZY010000009.1, forward strand.
GTTCCCCGGACACCAGACCCACCCTTCGGCCTGGACTACACCTCTTGCTCGTCCTACACTGGATCTCCTGGTCCTCGACCTCTGGACCGCCCCCGCGGACTCTGGATACATTGGACTCAAGGTTCTGTACTCCTGCTACAGAACAGAAGAGCATTCTGTTTGGACTGAGTTTTTTTCTCTGTGGACTTTGAACTGTGTTTTTGTTCAACATTTGTTGAATAACCTATTTGGAACTTTCATTGTTTTTGTGGCCTTGCTTTTGGGTTCTTATCTGGTGCATTACAACTCAACTAACATTTTGTTTCATTTTAAATGGTTTTTGATATGAATTAATCATTATAATTTCGATGCATTTTATTTTTCAGAAACACTTATCTATAATTTATTTTTGTATTTCATTATTTCACAGTGCCCTGATGACAGTCTCATGTCTCTGTCCTCTGTGGACTTTTCTGGACAGATGGAAAATCAGATTTTTAACCAAAACCTTTGGTAACACAGGTCCTCTTCTATGGCCTAAGGGTCTAAACGTGGGCTAAATGAATTCTGAAACCTCACCCCACTGAGCCCTCAGCGTGGCGTCATCACATATTAATGAACTGGCATTTTATGAGAGTAACTACCCATCGGACATGAAGTCACTTACATTCTTCACTTGGTTTTGAAAAATGCATTGAGTTCTGACAGTAATATGGAGATAGACTCCTTTATGAGAGCACGTTCTCTGGTGTGCACTAGATATACTTCAGTGCCTCTCGACGTGCGAAACAACCACTTATGAATGCATGTGTATTTGTGTGTACACAACAGACTTTGTTTGTCAGCATTGCAAATGACCAGACTGTTAATTAGTAATGATGCCCGAACCATCGGAGACTGCCAGGAGAAAAGTCAGAAGCCAGAAGTTCAAAAAGGTAATGCTTCAATTAAAATATTCATTAAGACTACCCCGATTATTCAGTCATCTGTGACAAATGACTTGCGTCTGCTGAGCACACTTCAGTTTCTCCCAACACACACAGTAAAAAAAAAAAAAGGAAAAAAAGAAAAAACTGTCCATGGATGACTTAGAATAAAGAAGTAGCTGAAGAATCTGTCAAAAAACATCCAACACTGATCTGCAAGTGAAATCAGCAACACGCCACTTAAGTGTCTGTGTCAGAGAAGACGTACAGAAATGGATCAATAAATGTGTGGATGCAGTCGTCACAGCCACAGGAATCCTCTCTGCTTTTATTAGGTGCTTTGTAACTGTCATTTGTGGAACTCAACTCAGTTTGTTTGTTCTCCAGTGAGTGCCCAATATAAATGATTCTTCTCTGCATCTGTTTGTCTGTCGCAAAGATGGAAACATGGGAAATCACATTCTATGGAGTTGATTGGGTTGGTTTGACCTACACAGACCAGGTCCACTGTGGACATACATGGATATAGAGAGAGACTGGTGGAAGCGTGGCCGCCATTTTGCACCTATTGCCCCTCCCACCACCACTGAACATTCATACACCAGTGTGAGTGACACTGGAGGCAAGGAGGGTGAAGTGTCCTGCCCAAGGACAGAACAGCTGACCTGGAGAGTGGGATTTGAACCACCAACCTTCCAATACCTTCCAGATATTGGACAAGCTGCTCTACCACCTGAGCCATAGCCACCCCTTTACTAATTCCTCCGTCTCCTGTTGTTGTGCTCCTCATTTCCTTCACAAACTTGTATTTGAGGGGATACGATGTTTGTTTCCAGAACCAGAACCCGAACTGGGCCTGGATGACGTCCTGCAGCTAGATTCACAAGCACCGCTAAGTATTGGATCAGATGAATCCCATGTGGACAAATGTTGGAGCAGATTGGAGGGACTCCACCCTTTGAAGAAATGGAAGCTCTGACAGGGTTTAAGTGGACCTGGTTCACCTGTTTAGACCGGTTCTGCCTCGACACCATGTTTGTACATTCTGACCAAAATAATGCAGCGTACGCCTGATGTCATCACACATGAAAGTGGAATTGATAAAAAGAATCATGAAGTAGGCAAGGAAATACGAGGTACTGGGATCTGGTTCTCAAAAAGAACTTGATCTTGATTCCCATCCCTGCCCTCAGCACTGTTCTCCTGTTCTAAGTACTGCTAACTAATGCTAATGCTAACACTGCAGGCTGTGTGTATTATAAAGCAGAGGTGGATTCAGAAAAAATGGACGGGGGGGGGCACGCTATACATCTGAATAATCACTTTAATCTGAACTGACCCTGAAGCTTAAATGTGAACGTCATATCCTGGAAAGTACCAAGACAATCAGAGCGACTAGGTCAGTTCCAGAGCCAGTGCAGCTTCCGTTCAGCAGGTCATGTTTCGGACTTCAGCTCTAAAAGATCAGAGTTCAGTTCCTGGTCAAGGCAGCCGCTTACTTTTATGCAAATTTTCAAATGGGGGGGCCACGTTGCCAAGGGCATCGGTATGTAAATCCACCACTGAAAGGTAAAAGGCAGAGCCTGAATTTCCCTACAGGAATAATAAATAGATCAAAACTTAAACCTTTATTTATTTATTTTGATTTTTAAGTTTTAATGTTTCATTTGTAATAAATAAATTATAATAAATGTTATTTTTATATCACTTTTAATCATTTACAACACAGTAACAACTAGAAAAGCCCTCAGAGAGTGCAGAGCTCCGCCCCCTTGTGGCTGGCTGAAGTTGCTGCAGCGAACGAACACACACACAAACTCGGGCGACCATATAACCTCCTTGGCGGAGGTAATAAAAGGACAAAGGACAGCAAAATAATATGTTCTACTTCGGAAAAAATTTGTCCTGAATTAGCGGAAAGTACTGACCTCTGTTGAAATGTTTCCAAATATCAGCCTGCAGTGAACCGCACAACTGGCACCGCCATATTGGACCAAATATGAACAGGTTCATGTCCAGTTCCCACTCTGTCTGTACAGATATATGTCTGATACATAATACGGATTTTATTTTTGTCAGTAAAAACAACGAGATTTAGTTAAATGAAGAATTAAAATGTCATTATTCACTGAATGAGCCGTTGTTTCAGTCGGTCCGTTTGCAAATACTGTCCCCGGAAACTGATTCTGCACATTG
>JAQQZY010000009.1:8212501-8231720 GCA_030068375.1 Ostorhinchus rueppellii
CCATTCAGCACATGAAAAATGTATCAGAGTAAAAGGATTAAATTCATCCAAAATATGTAGTGCAGTAAAAGTGGAAGGAGGAGGAAAAATAATACTCCAAAAAAGTACAGATACTGCATTTTAGTACAGTACTTCAGTGGTTCCACTTCGTTACTATACATCCCTCTGACTGATCCGTCTGAAATGGATCCATAGATCTGGAAATCTTTAGGAACCCACCAACATGCAGTCCACAATGTGGGGGTGCACCACCTACCTGGAAAATGATGGTTGGCTGAAGGTCATCCAGTTGAATCTGGTCTCTCACTGAAGAAAAATGGACCAATGATTTGATTTCACATGATCCCACAATGGGATTAAAAACTGTGATAACCACTGAGAACATGGAATAAATCTGATTCACATATCTCATCAACTGCTTTTGTAATACATTTTTTGAATTACAAAGACATTGTGGACACCCTGTTGTATATGCCAGACAAAATTGCATTGACAGATGCAAAACTGACATGTTCTATTTCTCAAACACACCGATATATAATTCATAGGAATGTTCTGTAGCAGCTGTCATGTCATGAAATAAGCGCTTAGTGGGCAGATTGAATGTTTCTGTGTGTTGTGAATAAAGCATTCTCCAAGCTCCCTTCTCTGATGAACTCTTTTAAGAAGAGATGAAGCTATTTTAATTTCGTGCAAGTTTGCATTTCCATCCAGGTTATGATAAAGAACAGTGTGCATGGTTTTGGTGCAAAGTTTGCAAGGGCAGATTATGTCTTCTGCACTTAAAAAGAGCAAACAGTCCGCTGTGTCATTAACCCTACTGCTGGGCCTCACATCAGAGAGGTCAACAGAACAATGTGAACGAGTTGCAGATAAATATAGTCCTAGTAAAATACACCTAAAAGTGGCTGGAAATGAAATAATCTCCATGGTTTAAAGCATGGGATGTGCAGACAAAGTAAACTAAATGGTCTATCTTGTTTTTTGCAGGAATCCAGGTTCTTAAGTAATATTGTGGTGAACTATTATCTAAAACTAGAAACTACAATCTTAGCTGAAATAAAGTAAAACCAATGCTCTATTAAAAATTGTTTTAAAAATTTAAAAAGTACATTGAATAATAAACCTTAAAATAAAACAAACTGCAACAGCAAGTTACTACCAATTTGCCTCAGGATGAACAAAAATAAAATGGATGCACACAATATGGGACCTTTAATTTGGTTTTTGCACACTGTATTTGATTTCATATTATAGAAGAAAATAGAATAGGATCAGTTTTATTGTCATTGCGAAATAGTATAGTACAGTGCAATTAAATTTGGTTTTATGTTCTGTGCTCAAGTAAAATACATCGATTACAAAATGGAGTTAAATCATTATAAAAAGAAAACTACTCATGCAGCTGAAACTGAAATTCAATAAGTACAAACTACAAAATGTACATTGTAAGTTGGCGCATTGGATCGTACATGATGCACTCACCTCACACTAATTCATTTTTGGAAGAAGGTGAGGAGTAAGTGAACTCCAGGTTGTTCAAACAGTGAGGATTAGTCCAGAGGGCTGTTACTGATTACACAGTTTTCAGACACTTTTGCATATAAAAAGCTGAGGCAGATGGGATGTTCTCCACATTGTGTTGAGCTTCACACAACTGTCTCAGCCTCCGGTGAAGGAAAAACCCCGAAATCATGGACTTCAGTGGAACATGGCAGGTCTACGCCCAGGAGAACTATGAGGCGTTCCTCAGGGCCATGGGTGAGGAATCTTTATCCTATTACATGAAGCAAAGATATAAAGCTATTTCTTGTAGATGAGTGGCTGTTTTTATTTCATGTTATTCTAACTGCAAGGACAGTACAGAACTGACAACAACACATTTGCCCAACAGAACTCCCAGAAGATATCATCAAGATAGCCAAGGACATCAAGCCAATTACGGAAATAAAGCAGAGTGGCAATGACTTTGTTATCACCTCCAAGACCCCTGGAAAGTCTGTCACCAACTCCTTTACCATCGGGAAGGAGGCTGATATCACCACCATGGACGGCAAGAAGCTCAAGGTACTTATTGGTATTTAACCTCTGCTAACTTCTCAAAACAATGAAAAAAAAAAAAAAAAAAAAGCCACATCGTCCATGCAGGTCTGTATGCTAATTTTTTGTAGAGTTGAAGTGGGAAAAATTTACCACACAGTATGTTGGCGATGAGTCCAAAGTTGAATATTTGACATGTATAGATGTGTGGTTGATTTTGGTGTTCTTTCACCCACAGTGCATTGTCAATATGGAGGGTGGCAAGATGGTTGTCAAAACTGGAAAATTCTGCCACATCCAAGAACTCAAAGGAGGAGAGATGATTGAGGTACATATTTCACCTGACTACAGCCTGTAACATGTAAAATAAAAGTTCCCTCACACAGATACATAAAAATATAAATAAATAACATGATTACATGTACTCCTCTTTTCCAGACTTTGACTATGGGATCAGCCACTCTCGTCAGGAGGAGCAAAAAGGTGTAAACCAGAAAACCCTATTCTATTTAAATAAAAGTGTGTAATAAAAATTAAGAAAAAGAAGTGATTTGCATGTTTGTGTACGTGTTCTTCTTCAACCCTGCCTCATTCTGTGTAATTATGCAATAGACATCTAGGTTACACAGGCAGATTTTCCCACATGTACATTTCTGTTCATAGTTCTCATTCAATGGTTTTGGTTTAGACTTTTTTCTGCGCCGCCATTGATGATATACTTACATCGGCGCATGCGTTGTTTGAGCACGTGTGAGCATGCGCAGTGCGACTTTAGCGTGCACAACGTAGACCACGTATCCGCCGTCGTCTGAGGTTAACACTGAACAAATTACAACAAAAATATTCACGGTTACTACAACGCAGCAAGAAGTAGCAGAAATGGCGAGGTACATGAGGCCTCCTAATAGCTCTCTCTTCGTGAGAAATATCGCCGATGAATCCAGGTATGTTGCTATTTTAACGCTGATGTCTGCCGTGTATTCAAGCATGCTCAAGCTAGCACAATGCTAGTGGGTTTAGCACATACTGCATATCGTCACCACAAAAATGGGTAAGATACGTGAAGGCATGCGTGATACCAGGGAAGGCACTAATGCTAATACAGCTAACTGTTAATAGCTGGAATTTAGATTTAGACTCTTTAACGTCAATATCCAGCAAACGAGAAGCTGAGAGTGCATTCTTTGGGCTAAAATGAATGATCCCTCAAAATGTTTGTCAGGGTATTTTCTTATTTGTTCTGACCATAAGCTAAATTCATTATTTCATTATGCAGACTAATGTAACAAATCATGTAGTGTGTGGTACACAAACTGAACTAATGACATTTCAAATGTCTGTGTTGGATTACCTAGTGGTGGAGGAAGTACTGAAGCTTCATACTTAAGTAAAAGTACAGATTTCCTGTAAAATATACGCAGGTAGTAGAAGTAGAAGTACTACATCAACAATCTTAAGTAAAAGTACCAAATACTTACTTTTACTTTTTTTTTTAGTTAAAGTACTCGCGCAGTGGGTTCTCTCAATGTCTGAACTGTGCAATTTTGACAAAGAATGTAAATATACTGACTTATTCCTCTGCTCCTGCCACTGCTCCTAATAACGACAAGCAACTAGACAGTACATGGGTATTGGAAAGGTCTGTGTACTTATGCGTGCTCTAACATAATTCTGAGGATGAGGCTGATAGTCTTGTAGAGCCACCTGACTGGTTGGCAGTGGGAAACAATGACACAGACTGAAACTCATGCGTTTTCATGAGCACATTTTCTCTTACCTTTAGAGATTAACCATATGAATCTTTGTTTGTGTTTGTATTTCATAATTTATTTATATAGTGTGTTTTAAATAAAGCCATATAAATAATAAACCTTTGATATCCTATGCAGAAAACTTTATTGATCCCAGAGGGCAATTCATTTGCAGCATTTCTCAGCAGTTCTCACACATAAACACACACTGTGTCAGTCCATTACAGTTCACAAGTAGAACTAAATAAACTGACACAACCACAGTACAAAACAACGTATTGATACAAATAACTAACTTCAGAATTCAGCAATTTAATAGTAGAGGGCACAAAAGAATCGGAAAAGTGATTTAATTGTCTGTACCGGCGTGTAAAACCAACGCCCTGAAGACATCATGACAAACTCAGGAGTCAGAGTGTAGTGGGGCTGACCCTGGATGCTTTTTACTTGATCCAGCAACTGCTCCTCCCAGAAAGAGTGTAGTTCTCTGTATTACACCTATGATTTTAGTGCAGGTTTTAACAATGCTCTGAGGTTTGTTTTTGTCCTTCAAAAACAGACTATGAAACCAGCAAATGAAAGAAAAAGAAGGTTTTCAAGAAAAGAACAATAAAAGTAGTTGAGGATTGTTTTGTTTAAATTCAAAGAGTTCAATTTCCTCTGCTGGTAGGTTGTTTGCTGCCTTTGTTTAACATGTTTTACATTACATTTATCATGGTATGTATGTATTTATATTGCATTAATTTAACCAACGAAAATCTTTTAGGTGCACTAATAATTGGCTGTTGTTGAATTCCAAATTGTACATCCATGTAAATGACGGTAACAAAATGTTGTAGATGTGTATTGACATATTAATTCTTTATTTCTTATGTTCAACTTTTAATCAAAATATATTTAGTGTTAACCATGCAGTGTTGTAATGTAAATTGTGCTATAATCCAGTAACAAAATGTTGCTCATATTAATTGGCATACGAAGTCTTTATTTTTATCCAAAAATTGACAAATATATTGTTAACCATGTTAATTGTTATTATATACATTGTATATCATATGTTATCACTTCAAATTCTAAATTGCACATACATGTAAATAATAGTAACAAAATGTTGTAGATGTATTTTGACATATGAAGCTTATATTTTTTATTTTCAATTTTTTTTACAAAATATATTCATTTTTATCAATGCCTCTACTTTTTCTTCACTCTCTATGATAATGGGGAACATCGAGCAAAAGATGAATACTGGCACCTGGTGAATCAATCATAGACGGAAGCAATATCGCGCTTCCCTCTGCCAGCCATGGCCATTACCTAAATCACACAGGAAGTGGTCATGCTCACAGAATGTGGGGGGAAAAAAACAGCAACAACAATCACATTATTATGACTATGTATTGACAGCTGAAAGGTACATTTGGCATACAACAGAACACAAACATTTGGTTTTAAGTTAACATGATAAATCTCCAGTAAAGCTAAGAGAAAACCCACAACTTTTGGTATGTGCCCGCCACAACACAATCAGGCTAACTACTTTCTCATGCAAGATTTTGAGGAAATTGTGTTCATAAAATGTAACGAGTAACAGCGTACATTGTAGAAATGTAGTGGAATAGAAAGTGCAGATAAGTGCTGCAAAATCTAATGGAGTAAAATCAAAAGCATGCATGATTATTTTTACTTAAGTAAAGTACAGATATGTAAAGATTTACTTAAGTATAGTAATGAAGTACAAATACTTTGTTACATTCCACCACTGGGAATACCGCACACATGAAAGATAATTTATCCTTCAGGTATATTAGCTACTATACAGCCGCTATACTATACAGCTATATTAGATACTTACACAATTTATTACTGTCTAGGTTATAGCAAAATTTACATTTATACAATACCCAAAACATTTAACTGGATACAGGATAAGCAATAAATTACCAAATATAAGTAATCAGCTGTGAGGAACTTTGGTACCTTATTTTCTTGCTTTCTTAGCCTTCATTTTCAAGCCAGAATACAATGTTATTGAATTCTCCCCATGGTCCAGTAAATGACACCTGTTACGTAATGGAAATGTATCGTGCATGGCATTGTTTATTCTTGTGGCAGCTACAGGTCAATGAAGTTGACTGGCTTGCTGGATGGAGTTTGACTTGTGTAATCTAATATGATGTCATAAGACTTGTCCTTTTAAAGTAGAAGGTCAGCCTGACCTATGCATGTACTGTCTGTATTTTGCTGGTGCTGACTCCTGTGTATATTATACTCTGCACACTGAGCTCCAGCTAAATCCGTATAGTAGCCAGCAGAATAAATGTGCTTATTTCATGACACTTTAGGCCAGAGGATTTACGTCGTGAGTTTGGTCGTTATGGGCCTATTGTAGATGTCTACATTCCACTTGACTTCTATACACGGCGACCAAGAGGATTTGCTTACATTCAATATCCTTTCTTCCTTTAATTTTGATTTGGAAATGGTGTTTAAACTGGGTTATCACTGACATTTTTGTTGCGTTGGTTTCATTGACATCCAACATCTAAACAATCCAACTCAGCACATATGCAATATGTTTTATTTTTACCTTTTTTTTTTAATGTTTTAATATAATATAGTATGATGTATTCACATTTAAATCTATTCCTAACCAATATTTCCTTTGTTGTTGCCTTAGAATATTAAAGATACAGTTCTGGAGAACCCACCCCAAAGAAAGTTGAAAGGCGGTTGTAGAGTAGTTTCGAGCCAAAGACACCCAGGCGGCAAGCATTAGTGGAATTTGGGAAAATAAAGAAAGAGCAAAAGCATGAAGATACAAAGAGGAGAAAGGGAGCACCCAGGCTTCAAGTTGTCTACCAAAGGGAGGAAAAGCAAAGTGTTTATTGGGCAAAGCCAAGCAGGAAACCTCAAGTTCTTCTGCCAAGACATTAAAGAGCAAGCTGACGGTCAAAGGTCAAGCATGTTAAAGGTAACAAACCAGACTTTTTGTATCCTACCGAATCTGATCAGTATCTGTCTTTCCTTCACAATCTGAAATCACAAAATGACCTTTTGATTCTGTTATGATGTTGGTAAAATGTGGAAGTTGTGGGAGAGGACATAAAATGTTAAATTTTTTAAAATTAATTTACTCTCATAATTACCTGCTATTACTGATGTCATTTTGCACTGATCAAAGTCCAGTAGGTGTGTTGCAACTTGCGATGAAGCTTGTTTGGCTTTTTGTTAGAATTGTGGATCTTGTGGCAATCTTTTTTTTCCCTACACAATCTGTAAATAAAAGGCCTTAACAGTTCAGCACATTTGAAGATGTCCGGGATGCAGAGGACGCTCTTCACAACCTGGACCATAAATGGGTTTGTGGCCGACAGATCGAGATCCAGTTTGCCCAGGGAGACCGCAAGAGTACGGACAGTTTGAACATTTGCATACACATCACCTCTGTAAAGTTGTATGATGTTGGGACCAAATGTTTTATGTGTGTGTTTCATGTCCTGACGTTAACTTGTCCTTCAAGCTCCCAATCAGATGAAGGCCAAGGAGCACCATTCTCCTCGCAGTTCATCTCGTTATGACGACGATCGAGATAGCCGGCGAAGACGCTCTCGCAGTCAGAGTTATGATCGCCACAGGTCTCGCAGTACATCTTATGAGCGCCGTCCCAGAAGGTCTGAGAGTCCCAGAGAGTGAGTTATTTAGTCTGTGACATTACATTTCCATAAACCTTCTATTATGATTCTGAAAATGACACAATTCGGAATCTAATCAATGCTCTGTAAACAGCATATTGTGCCTGTATTAAGGACGTCAAATCTATTTTATAATCACATGTGGGATAGGTTGGTACTATGTGGATATTATGAGTATTCTTTGGAGATGTCAGGGTGCTTACGCAGGTCTTGAAAGTCTTAAAAAGTATGGAATTTTGAAAATCTGTTTTGCAGACCTTGAAATGTCTGCAATTTTGTGTGAAAGTTTTAATAAAGTCTAGGAAAAGTTTCTCAGTCAAATTTTAGAGTATGACCAAAAGGCCCACTATCTTGTGAGATAATACATGAGGGAAGTATACTAGTTAATTAGGCAATGTTCCCACTGCAGGCCAATGTGGCCCAAATCCAATTTTGGTTTTGCCCAAATGTGGCCTGTATCCGATCTGTTAAAGACGGTTTGAAAAGCACAAATCTGATTTTATTTATTTATTTTTTTCCTTCAAATACGACCCAGGCCACGTTCATATGTGGTCCCAAATCTGAAAGGAATCGGATATTTTGCAATGTGACTTCAGTCTGAACCACTAAGTTGCATTTATCTGACCTTTACGTTATTGAAATAGGACAAATGTCACAATTCTGTGTCCCAGGAGGAGGAACTATAGGAAAAATATATTTACTTCCCTAAACACAGTGTGTGCCTGTGTGGTTACATATTATGTCAGGACCTCTTCTGCGCATGTGGGTCACTTCAGGGTCGCATTCAGTTCATACTCAAAACTGATAGAAGTGACATGAACAAGCACACATAGAAATCAGATTGCACCAAAAAATCTGAATTGTTCATTAAGACCTGCTGTCTGAACATAGTCTAAGTTTCAGTTTATTTTGAATATGCAACAAAATAAAGTAATCCTACTTTTTGTCCTTAGAAATAAAACAGATTGCAAGAAAACATGAAAAACTTGCATATATGCATGAAAACAAAACGCGACTCTATTCTGTCTTTGGAAAGGAGTGGGAGGAAGTATAACGTATAGCACTTGCATATTAGGGGTACAGGTAGCCCACGGTTCGGTCTGTACCTCGGTTTTTGGGCCATGGTTTCAGCTCAGTTTCAGTACGTATTTTGTGTGCAAAGAATACTTTTTTTGTTTTTTTTTTTCTCCTAAAATTTTATCCTTATTTTGCTTGTCAGCAAAAACTGAATTTCACAGTAGGAACAAATTCTGTCACTATACTGAATAAAATGACACTGTCTGTACTGAACAATAGAACCATTTCTTGACTATTTGTGTGTACACATGCACACATAAGGCCCAAAGGGAGCTTTTTTTAATCACTGAATTCCTGTTCCGTGTAGGGATGTAAAAGAAAACGGTGGTATAAAAACACCACAGTTACCTACTGTACGCATTTTCTTGTAATAGCATGTCTCGGTACTTAGTAATGAGTGAGTGTGTAGACAATGTGTTTAATCGTAGGTATGGGCAGGTGCAGATTTGGAAAAGCGGTGGATCTGTGCAGGACTCTGATGTGTTTTGACACTAAGCTGCTGTCTCTCACTGAGAGGCGGGGCTTCCCTGTGCTACGTGCTCACATGCATGTACAGGGAGAGAGAGCAGTATATAAAGCGCCAACACAAAATCAATTGCAAAACCAAAATCTCACGGTTCATAAGGGTGGATTGTTCCGTGCAGGGCGGACCGAACAGTACACGGTTTTCCCATGTACCACTACATCCCTATTGCATTTAAGTGTTAAACATTAAAAAAAAAAAACCTTTATATGATTTCACTAACTAAGTCTGTACTGGAACAATTGTAGTGAAACTTGTTTGTGTGATATCCATGCACTTTTCTGATTTTCATATGTTTTGAAAACATCTCTGTTAGTAAAACATAATTTATTGTGAATTATGCATTCATTCATTCATGTTTTTATTAAAATGAACTTTTCTACTACACACAACAGATACAATCTCAACCAAAAAAGTAGGCATGCAAGTATAAAAGTCAAGGTCTTTGGGTAAAAGAAATAGTAGTTTTGATAAAGTCTTAAAAAGTTTGAAATTTTTATTTGGATAAAATGCAAGCACCCTGACATGTCCAGCACATTCAGATGCGTTTCACCTGGGATTTGTATTGCAGTTTGCAGGACCCAGCCTTTTGTCTGTATTGTGCACAAACAGGCTTTAACAGTAAATGAGTTGCACCCAGAAAAACTGGTTCATGCTTTTTTTCTCCATAGCTCCCGCTCCTATAACCGGCACAGACAGAGCAGAAGTCATGAGAATGACAGGTGAGCCAAGTTGGACTTTAACACAAATGACTCTTGTGCTATTGAAGTGTCTCACTGTACCTTGTACCGTCTCATCATTAAGCAGCATTAATGACTTTCCTCTCTCCAGCCGGCACAGAGGTCCCCCCCATGATCATCAGAGGGGACATCGTGAACCAGGCTCCTGTAGCCGCTCTGCATCCCACTCCCCTTCAGCCTCCAGATCTAGACCTAAAGGCAGAAGGAGCCCATCCGGTTCTCGAAGCCCAGCCAAAGAGTTCCACACAATGTCTGGCTCCCAGAAACAATCTGTTGGGCGATCTCCTTCACGCTCATACTCCAGATCCATGTCCCGGTCACGCTCCCGCTCCAGGTCCTGGGCTGGACGCAAGTCTGGAGGCCACTGACTGTCCTTTTGAACCTTATTTTATCAGCCTCTAAATGGATCTTTTAACTCAGTTACTGACTATAACTGGTGTGTTATTCTGTGTTTGCATTTATCATTGTATTATGGAGGGATCTGTTGCCAAATGAAAGTGGGTGGTGTGTTTTTCAAACAGGAAAAAAAGAGTTTAGGTTTTTTTTTTCATGTCGTTTGAAGGTTTCATGGAAGCAATCAGTACCTGGTGTGTTTTTTGGAATGTAGTATTTTGGTGGTGCAAATTATATTTTTGTATTTTGAGTTAGGAATATTAATATTCATACTTATTTCTGAATATCATTTCCTCAGTATGGTTGATTTTGTTGTTTGTATAAAACCGAATAAACAACTCCCTGGTTCCATTCATGTAGTTGTTTTTGCTTAGGAATGGTCCTAAATGGGTGAACTGACATGTAAAGTTTTAGCCATGGTAAGAAGTGAGCGAATTCTCTACATGCTCAAGATTCATGTCTTTCATTGGTCTGTCAATAAGTGTGTTGTACTGGAACATCCTTCACCAAAGAGGTTGATAATAGTGTTGCATATTTCAGGCTTCCTACACATTTGAAATTTCAAAATGTCATACTTTTTCCAGACCCTAATGTTCTGATGTCTTGGTTAAAAAATTTCAACTGGTCTTCATATTTGAGATTTATGAGCCAGTCGTCAGAGATTTCACATCCACCCATTATGAGCTCTGCCAACGATCATACCAGGCATGTTGAATAGTTCGCTTATCAACCGTGTGGACGTCACCTGTCTGTCGAGGCAGCAGGGGAATTTGACACCTGGGTGGGCCTTAAAACGGGTTGAAGGAGGATAAGAGCAGAAGGCGGGGCACTCAAGTTGTCAATCTGCCCAAATATTTTCTGGGATGCAACCTACTGTGTGTTCTCACAAATATTTTAGCTGCACTAACAAGTCCCTTAAAGAACAGATTGATCCATTTATTTTACTTCTAGATATTCATAATTTTAAGTTCAAGAAAACAGAACAGTGTTGGAAACATGAATATTTTTCCATAATTTGTTTTCCATACTTCTCCAGGCCTGGAAATTAATAAAATCAAATTCCATACTTACGTAGGAACACTTGCTACTTGCCACTTGACAGCTGATAAAAACAGACTTATGTATATTTTGCTTCTGTTTGATGGGCAAAATTCCATAAACATCTGCGTGATGCAAGCAGATTCCCACAGCATCACTCACTAAACCCACAACACTTTCCACTAAGGGGAAGGAAACAGAGATAAGAGACTTTGTTATCTTTGAGACTAATGGACTGTAACCACTGACTTTACAGTATTCACCAAGTGTTCTGTCCACGATCCATGTCCTGATGTTAAGATCACTTCTCTAGTTAAAACAGGAAAACCAGTGTGCTTATGTTTTTGTAATAATGAGCAGTTTGTGCTTTATAACATCTGTTTACTTTAACATTAACCGTTTAAGTCGACCAAGCCAGCTAAATTGGTTTCATAAATAAATACAATTGTTTTCATTTTTGATGTGATTAGCTGAAGCCACCAGTTCTAAGTCACATAATCCTGTTTACACTCAATAGAAAAAATTAGATCAATAAAATATATTTACACAAGAAACATAGGCAAAGACAAAATAGGGGGGGGAAGGGGAGGGGATTTATTTATTTTTTGTAAAAAATTTATCTTCAATTCACAGTGTTTTCTTTCACTTTTTTTTTTTTTAAACACCAATTCATACCAATCTTACACAGGGCAAATCTTTTCACATTCAGTGACATTGCATCATAGGGACAAAATTAGCAGCCAATTCATTACAAGTGTTAAATTTAGAATAAGGAGACTCTGCCATGCACGATTCAACCAGGACAAGAAAAACATAATTGCATGAACAAAAAAAAAAAAAAAAACCCAAAAAACAAAATCACTTAAAGAAGATGGGTCCAGATTCAATTGTCAGCTGGCGGAAGAACAGCTGAGAACTGAAGGTGGTTCAGATAAGGACATTTGGTCAATCTGTGGCATTGCCACTTCAGAAAAATAGATTTTACAGTTTCAGCATGGGTTTAAACTTAGGCACAAACAGGTCAACTCAAGAACAAGAGCATCACGCTTACATGATGTAAGCACATTCAAAACCTAAATCCATACATACACAAGTCTCCTGGGATCCAATTCATATTTATATTTACTTTAGTTTACTTATTTTTGCACATAGCATCTTTCACCCTACACTGTGCATAATACAAAACAATAAAAAACATGTGCAAGATCTCTGGAAAGATAACAGTGCAGGGGTACTGACAAATGCTATAGCTGTATTTTTTTAACAAAAATATTCTTCAGTATTGAAGTCAAGACATGTCCTTAGCACATCTTATACATTCAGTGTTATTACTAAAAATACTTTTGTCAAGCAGGCCTCAAACTAGGTCTGCAAATGTACATATGCTACAAGTATTTTATACATTTCATTATTTACATGGCTCTTAAACACATTTTGACAAGCTCTAAGTGCTTTGTTAATCGTTTTTAAGCTGGCCATAAACAGCTCCAATTCTGCAAAGAGAAAGCAAAAGAGCTTCAGAGGACTGAGTCACAAAAATAGAGAATTCATCGGGAGATAGTTGGTTCCGCCTCCATCATCTCCATAGCATTCTGTTCTGTAACTTATTTGGGGGAAAAAAAATGATTGCAGTGCACAAGGGTAAACGAGGCAGAAGTAAGAGGCAGCGAGTGTTTGCTGATGATGAGACGGTCGCATATTGAGACCATTTTGTAAACACAAACACAAGCCCCTCATGTTGTGTCCCATGAGCCACAGCACTTCAGAAACTCCACAGCTTCGCTTCAGCTTAATTACAAATGTATGCAGCCAACAGAGTCACAATTTGAAGTTAACTCAGTCTCACATCCAAGTGTGACCCCCTTCCGCTGTTAAAGCTGCAAAAGTGTATCATTAAGACAAAGACTGAGGAGCAATAACAGTACTGATTAGAGCAGATGAACGCTAGAGTGACCCACAGGACTCCAACCTGTTAACCTTTTCACCACCTGGGTCATTGTGGCTACATTGGAGAGAACCACACATAAGATAGAGGGCAAAAAAAGCAAAACATTGCTTTGGTTACACACAGCATTTCATACATCTTTCAGCCACAACAAAAATCTTGTACAAAATAATGCTATGATAGAGTGCTGCAGGCCTTAGGCAGACTCAACTCCTATAGTGCATATGCGCACAGCGCAATAAAAAAGTACAGGAGTTGAAAGCCCAGGGTCTGTGTGCCATGGTCTCTTATCACCCTTCAGTTTGAGGTTACATTTTGACCTATACTCACTAAATACAGCTTATCACCTCCAGTAAGAGCTTTTTCCCTGCAGAATTGCAGTTGAGTGTCAACTTCCAAAACAAGGTACACAAAAGAAAATAAGTGGGCCCTAGCCAAAAAATGCTACAAATGTGATTTTTAGCACCTGAAGCTATAGAGGTAACTCCAAAGATATGATGTAAATGCATCTAAAAGGAGATCTGTAAAACTGTTTACAGAAATGGGCTATACTTGACTGAAAAGTGGGAAGTTACCTGACTTACTTTAATCCTTGTTGGAAAATTGGAGGACACTCAATCTGCTCTGATAGCCATCATAAAAAAGAACAAAACAAAACACATAAGTACAAAGGATATCCAGTTTGTCAGTCACAAAATCTGACTCCACTAAAGGCATCACCTACCAGCAAGGCTGCAAGGCTGTAATATTTTTTGAAATATTGGTTAAAAGGGGGAAATGGATTAGACATTTGCAGCAAATTATAACTGCAAATGCATCCTAACCCTCCAAAGATCAAATCTAAAAGATGCTAAAACTATTACAGCACCGAGATGTTCCTGGTGGGTGCTTGCCTTCACAGAGTCCCAGTCCATGCATTGGCTTTTTTTTTTAAACAATCAGGTGTGGGGAAACCCTCTCAGGCCTGCACCTTTAGAAGGCTCTTGAGCTGGAAGGCCATAATCTCCCGGTTGTCACATGAGCCCATTGGGAAGGACACCCAGTGGCTGGGGGGTTTAGGCAAAACGCTGGGCGAGGGTGGCTCACTGAACTTGGGCCCTGCGTAGCTCGGACTTCCTTGGATGGTCAGGAGTGAGTTGAGGTGAGACACTGCACCTTCCCAGTTCACATCATAGTTGGTGGCAAAACGGACAGAGGCAGTCTTCTCTGCAGACGCGGCCTGCCGCGCCTCTGGAGACCTGTGGTAGGCAGCACCTTTGTCACTTCTGCGATGACCATGATGGTGAAGGCCTCCTGCGGAGGCTGCAGCTGTTGATCCGTTCTGGTCACGGCCTCTCGGTTTAGCCCGGCCAAGCTGATGGTTCTTCTTGGCCAAGGGGCGCTCAGGGTGGGAAACTGGAATGTTATACCTCTCTCCACCTCCCATACTGCCTTTGCACTACGTGTCACCTACACAATGAAAATATGAAATTACTAAAACACATTACACGTTTATAAAGCTGTAATGCAATGAGGTGAGTGTTAGCTGAAACTTGACACGCAATCTATTCACAGCACTCGCACACAGGCACCGCCGTCCAATAACAAGCAAAGACAGACGGCTACGTGCAAAAACAGCAGACAGCCAGGCCCGCCGCCCCTCCCCCACACACCCAGAGCAAAACAGCCCCAACTCACCTCTTTGTTGTCAGAAAGTTGTTGAAGCAGATATCTGTCTTTAATCGTTCACCTCCAATCGGGCCCCAGGTCCTCGAAGTAGATTTCTGTCTACTTCTCGCTGCACTTCTGTGTCCAGCAAGGTCTGAGGTTTTCATGTGCCAATGAGCGGTGTTTTGTCGTGAAGCCGAGCTGAACATCAATTCACCTCGGCACACGGATGCTCCAAGAAGTCGAAGAGCTCTGTAAAAATCCGGTAATACCACTTCATATGTGTAATAGACACATATATACATCCGACACAAACACTCCATCAGCTTATTCAGAGCCAGGAAGAGGACGTGGTTTTTTTTGTTTGTTTGTTTTTTTTTTTTGTAGTGCGTCATTACATGTTGCAAAGAAAAACAGAATAAAACACCAAGCTTTGGATCGGAAAACTGTTGAGATCATGACTTTGTTATATAAAACTGTATTGGCGACTGTCACAACAAATGTTACATAAGCAAAGTGCGTCTGGTTATCCTCACTTCTTTGTGCTTGGCTTTATTTAGCTGCAGTCGCTTTGTCCTGCCAAAAGGCTCTGCGTAGTCGAATGTATCGCTATAACATCCAATGTTTTTGACACCTAAGATTTCAGGACATGAATATTGACGTATAGAATAAGTAGTCACGTAGATAAAGCTTATCCTATTTGGGTCACACTACTTTGGCAGCAAACCAAAACAAAGAAAGATTAAGTCAATATGGCGACGACGAACAAAATTGCTCTCTTACCGACTTCCTTAGGCTTGGTTGTTGAAGCCCTTCGTCAGAAAAAAAAGAATAGCCTATAATATCCCTCGGCGGACTGTGTAGAAAGCACAGCGAGCTATGTTTTCTACAAATCCGTCGCCTTCGTGTCGTTTGTGGTGTCAAAAGTGGCCGTTGAGTCACCGCCTATCCCGACTCCGTCTGAATTGCAACAAAATGGAATCTACATCGGGGATATGTAGCTCGCTCTAACCCACATCTGACCAATCACGTCCCGAGGCGACTCGGGTGGACCAATCAGCAAAGAGAACACCAGACGCATTCACGCCTGTTGCCAGACTGTTGACGTCAATCGCTGACCCTCCTCTCCAGCCCTTTGTTAGAGCTTGGGTATTTCCTGCGAGAAGTGAAACGACAGAAAAACAACCACCTCCAGCCACCGCAAACATCCCAAATTCCGTTTTACTGGAAATAAATGTACTGTTTGACCACACCCTGGAAAATTTAGGCTAATTATGCATATAATTAACTATTATGTAACGTCAATCCTTCCTTCTAATAACAAAAGCTACACTTTATTT
Organism: Ostorhinchus rueppellii; assembly: GCA_030068375.1. Taxonomy (NCBI): domain Eukaryota; kingdom Metazoa; phylum Chordata; class Actinopteri; order Kurtiformes; family Apogonidae; genus Ostorhinchus; species Ostorhinchus rueppellii. The sequence goes on from JAQQZY010000009.1 coordinate 8,228,691, forward strand.
GGGCACTATATTTATTTATATATTTATTCACACTTCCTGTGTGCATGTAAAACGCACACTTCCTGTGTGCATGCTTTACAATGGATTGAAACAGCTGCAACAGGCTGTAATGACAGCAAGTCTTGTCTTTCAGCCACCCATCCCCCATCTTATCTGCCTTCTTAAAAACAAAACCTTGACAGTGCTGATAACAACCTTGTAGGTTCCTTATCTTTACCAGTGGAAAAGCAATGAAATGCAAACGAGAACTGGAGGATTTTTCACATCATTTGCTGATCAACTTTTCTGCATTGTTTCTACTGGGTGTTACGTGACTACCCTTGGTTTCATTATAAAGTGTGGACTTTGGATGAACTTGGAATAAATATGAGTTCTCATCCTTTTAAAGTGGAAACAGTGTAAATATCTAACATTGTATATCTGTAAGAACATGTGGACAAGTCACTGGGGGTTGGTGAAAAGCTATTCCCTCCCCACGTACTTTGTTTAAAGACCCATACCTCAACTGGCTGACCCCTGAATGCCTGCGAACAGATGTCTGTGTGTGAAGATCAGCAACTAAATCTCAATAATTTATAGAGTATAATGACAACATATGTGAAGAGACTGAACAGAAGGCCATCACAACCTCACTACATCTGAAAAGTGAAAAGTCAGAAATATATGTCTGTCTTAAGAGTTTGGATTTAAAACACTATTTAAATTTTAAATGGTCTTTTGTATGGCTGTCTCATGCATCATTTTATTGTCTCTGTCTGTAGATACTGGACTATGCTCTGGTTTTATGGGAGTCCATTGGTCCAAGTCTGAAAACTGACAAACAACAGGGTGAAAATTAACTCGGATCCAAGTTCACAACGAGTCATACTTTCATGGGCTGACTTCAAGGTGTCAGGATTTTAAAAAAGAGTTGCGCAACATAATCTGTCAGCCAATGCTCATAGCTGAAGGCCATGGAAGGACACACCCCAGCAACCTTTGAAGGGGGCCGTAACCATCATGTCGACCATGTATGGAAAGTAGGTCATGAGTACTGTGGGTCATACAACATAAGAGGTCTCCATATCTGACTTTAAATTTAAACATGTAAATAGTGAATGGAATATCACCATGGAAAGTGCAACGGAAACTAAGTTCAGGACTAGTGTGTGTACATAGGCTTCCTGATTCTTTTTTTTTTTTTTTTGCGTAATGAATACACAAGCCCTACTACCGTGGTCTAGTCTTTTTAACATACAGGACTTAGAATAGACTGAAATGAGTTGTAAAACACACTCAGATAAAGTTACGTATGAAATTACAGAGAAAGTTTCACATCATTGAGCAACTATTTGTGGCAAGACTAAAGCCTTTTAGAATTCAAGTAATAAAATATCCAAATAACAAATAATACAGTATTGGATTGTACCTTCATTCAGTTAAAAAAAAAAAAAAAAGGCCCATTCCACAAATCATTCAGCAATAAGATAGTGTTGAGCTCAGGTTTTTTTTTTTTTTTAAATCAGAACAAGTCAACACAAGCCCTCTGATATCTGATTCACATTTAGAAGAGCAGTGCTACTGGGAGGGTGTGGGGTTTTTTCGTCATTACTTAACTATGAAAACACAGGAATTTAATTTATGTAACATTCATGACATATTTTTGTATTTACAAGGTCTGTCTTAAAATGTCTTAAATTTGGTTCTTTATTTTCAAGGCATTAAAATGTCTCGAATTAAAGGAGGTATCTGACATATTATTTTCTTTTACTTTAGAGGTATTAAAAAGGATTTTTAGAAAGTTCTTACAAGCCAAAAATGTGTACTTTTTCATCTGTCTTTTTACTTCATGCTTACAATTGATGGTAAAATGTAATATTCCTACATAAAATCTACCACAGGACAGGACTGCACTGTGCATACACAGTCTATGATAGAATAGAATAGAATAGAATAGAATAGAATAGAATAGAATAGAATAGAATAGAATAGAATAGATTACCCGTGACCCTAGTGAGGATAAAGCGGGTATAGAAAATGAATGAATTATATATTACATATCAATCAATCAAACTTTATTTGTATAGCATTTTTCAAACATGTTTCATACACAAAGTTCTTTACATCAAACCCAACACTATTCCACATTTGCAAATAGAATTAAAAATAAAAGCAATAGAGTAAAGCAATGTTAAAAAGTAAGAGTTTAACTAAAAAGATAAGTTTTAAGTTTACCTTTAAAAATATGAACACTCACAGCAGATCTCAGGTAAGCTGTTCCATAGTTTGGGGCCATAAAAGCTGCCTGAGGCCTCACCATGAGTTTTACTATATGAACGTATTATATTATTATTTATAATATAATAATAAAGCAACCATTCTTGCAATAGTAACAACTAAGGAGATACTGAAAGTATAGTGTGATTTGGTTAAAAACTGATGCAGAGCATAACTAAAACCTGGAGGGATTGTGGTTAACTGTATTTGAAGAAGAAACTGGTATAGTAAAAAAAAAAAAAACTCTTAAATAATCATGGCTGAAAATCACTTAAAGTTCAGGGAAATAGAATCTTAAAAAATATTAGCATCTGCAGCTATTTTTAGCTATGAAAGGAACAGTTTTCTACAGGCACACTGAAGAGAGCTCAAGAATTTGGGACTAAACTGCTGTGTGGTCTTAAGAATAATATTTATTAGTGAATATAGTTTTAGGGGAGAAAAAAAAAAAAAGGTCCCAGTTTGGTAGAGAGCATAAAGATTGGACTGTGGAGCAACAAAGGAAAATATGTGGTCTGATGACGATAGATTGTATCAGTTCCAAAGTGATTACCCATCATGCCTTGTGCCTGCAGCGCAAGCCTGTGGGGGCAGTTTTATGAACTGGGGTTGGTTCAGTTGGTCAGGTCTAGACAGAGCCGGCCCAAGCCTCAATTGGGCCCGAAGCAAAATTGGATTTTGGGGCCCTCTATTAAACTTTTTTCTTTACGTTTTTTTCTCCTCTTCCTCTTTCTTTTTTCAGCCCCAGAAGGGTACATCCTTTTTGTGACATTG
>JAQQZY010000009.1:8246195-8257306 GCA_030068375.1 Ostorhinchus rueppellii
TATTATTATTATTATTATTATTATTATTATTATTATTATTATTATTATTATTATTATTATTATTATTATTATTTGTGGATGTTTACTGCCAGATGTGTCATGCTCGATGATCCTGGGAATCTTCCATGTAAGAAAAGGAGTCAGAAATAAGTACAAACAGAACCATGAAAACACAATACAGTCACAAGTTATTCATATAACGCCTACTGTACCAGTTTATATCTAATAGAGGCAGGATACAACAGTATTCTGTGGTCAGACTGAATGAATAGTTCTTTACTACTACTGGATAACAGACAGCAAGATGTAACAATCTGAGGAGCAATGAAATAAAACTTATTCACAAACAACAGATTTTATAAATATATGAATATTTGTTGATTCCTTATGATCAAAACAGAGACTATTCTCATTATTATGACAAGTGTATTACCAAAACTGCCATAAGCTATCCATGCATGGTGTTTGATGCATGATCTTTGTATTTAGGCGTTACTTATTAATCATCCACATGCTTAAATTTAGTGTGTAAAATTATGTGAGAGAGACAGAAGCAGAATAAAAGCCACTTTCTTTTTTAAAGAGATTAAAGTGTAGCATCTCTATACCTGATTTACTACCAACAGCACCACCAGACGTCTCGTGAACCTTCAATTTGAGTTCAACTGAAAGCAATCAACAATAACAGGGTTAAGCGGCCGAAAATGCAACGTAAAATGGCAAATAAAACGATAAAATCGCAATCTAGTTTCATGATAAATAAATATCACATTCTACATTACAGTGTGGATTACATTCACGTAGTAATTCCAACAGCAATATAATACAAGTTGTTACAAATATCACACAACCCCCCTCCGTCAGTGAATGGTACAGTCTATCATTGTGACGTTTTAAAAATTCAGCAGGCAGGCTCGGCAGTTGGCTTACTACTCAGAGAAGAAAATCCGTTGTTGTGTAGAGGAAGAAAGGCTCAAGAAATTCGAGGAACGTAAAGCACTGAAACTACGAGATTTACACCCCAGTCTTCGTGGGTCGTTTTTCTCCAACTTGTTTTTGGGTTTTGTTTAGATAACATGGCTTGTGGAGCTACGTTAAAGCGGTCGATGGAGTTTGAGGCCCTCCTCAGTCCCCAGTCTCCCAAGCGGAGAAGGTGCAATCCACTACCGGGGACTCCTAGCACTCCGTCCCAGCAAAGATGCAACCCCCGTCCACCAGTCGACAGCCCAATGCATTCGATGTCTTCCCCGGTTATTGGAGGCGAAAACCGGCTCACGCCAGGTAAGAAACTGAACCGAATTGTACATTTTTTCCTGCGTTCAATGGTGGGTGTCATGGGGGAGGGGGTTTGGGTGGAGTGGAATGGATAGCTAGCTAGTTGAGAATCAGAATGGGGGTTGAAGGCTAAACGCTAGCTTAGCTATGTAAGCACAAGACAACGTCGTAGCTAAGTTATCAACATGTCATAATCTTAACGACGGAAATTAACCCAAACTAAACTTAGTAGAAGGGATTCTGTGTTGGGTCGCTCGCAGTATGTTATCTCACAGGCTGGATTGTTTGTCTACTTAGTTCACATGATCTTCTGCTCATTTGTTATTGGTAAAACATAAATGCAAAGCGTTTTCTTAAAGTGTGTGATTACCGAGCACAGTGGTCTTATGTTAGAGCTGAGGTACGTAAGAGGCACGTTATGTCCTCAGGAGCTTTGTGTGCATGGTCTGAAGTCAATTACATATAGTGGTTGTCATTAAATGTATGTTAAAATTAATAGACTTGAGAATGAAAGATCTGTAGTTCCTTTTTATAATAGTGCCTCGGTGACAGTCTTGCCTGTTGGCTCTCTTGAAGACAAATGGGATCACAGAAGTAGGCACATCATTGCGTGATATTAATTAGGAGCTGTCTGGGTAATGCTCCCTAACTTAAGTGCTACCAATTGTCTTGTATTGAAGTGGGGGGTTACCATTATGCACCACTCCCTCCTTAAGCCTGGTGGGCATTGTTCGTGTCTTTTCTGCCTCTTCTTCTCCGTTGACTGGCAATGCAGTTTTGCCGTGAGCAGTACATGGGTGTAGGGTGCTAAAGTAGACATACATGCAGGACAATTAAATGGATATCGCCATCTCGATCCAGTGAAGCTTAATGTATGTGCCAGTCACTCAAATTGGGCAGAATGACAGCAACAAGGCCTAATCCTCTGGGTTTTTCAATGAGACATTTCTGGACATCCTTGAAGTGATTTAATTAATTCATGGCTGTGAATTGTGAAGGTATTACTAGACTAAAACAGTCACTCCTATACTCCAAACCTGGGAAATAAGTTATAGATCTCCAATCTTTTCACCCCAATGAACAAAGTGTTTTGTTTTTAGGAATGAACCTTCCATCATAATTACTCAGTGACTCCTTGTCAAGTCACTTATCTTAGCAATTAAAAGGGTTAATGGGTTTGTTCACTGCTTTGCATTACATGGCGACTACTTGACAAACTAAAGCTGTGCAAGAAACTTGTTCTGGCTTCATGACTGTCAGCCAGCATTGCGTCTTTCATTATTCCTGATTTTAGTTTCAGTTGGCAGTATCTTGAAAGTCAAATGCATGCATGGGCAGGACCTGAAAACAATGAAGAGATTAGTGAAATAAATCAACAGAATAGTTTCTCTTTAGTCTTGACCACCAAATAAAAAAAAAAAGAAAAACTCACCCAAAAGCCTCCGTCATTTATAGTGAAAGAGAAATCTTTTAATTGACACACACAGTGTGTATTCACACTCAGCATAGAAACATTTGACCTATCACACGGAGTCCTCGATTCCTGGGTCATGCATTCACATCATTCAGCTAATCGCATAAAACCCCAGCTAGCTAAAAGATTAATTGATGTCATTTCAGTGGCATCTGCAAGGTTGGTTAGTTTATTTATTGCAGTTCATATCATCATTACAGTATTGAACAATATTATTGCACATCCCTCATGTTACACTGGCCTACTTCCCATGAATGACTGAATTTCACAAAGTGCCTTTTCACAGCATGTCCCTTCTGCGGTCATTTATCTACTCAAAAGGCAAATCACACTCTGATGTTCCTGTTTTTCACTATATATAAAACATGCTTCACAGAGTACATCATTGTAACATAACCCTTGAGGGTGATGCACATCAGTCAGAGAGAATATTAGAAAAGCTTTGCTGAGAGCCTTTGTACAGACACCCAGATGTAGGTGTTGATGGAGATGTTATAACAGCTGGCTTCCTGCTGAGTGTATACGTTACTGTAATTGTGCTTAGCAAAATGTTAATTTCGTTCCCATTATTGTTCACACTATTTAACATGAGGGGTCTTGTTTATCATATTTCTCTTGCAGCTGGTCTTCATAGTGGGACTGTGTTTAGAACATAAAATTAATCATCAGGATGCATTCATGTTAGGATTTCTGACATGGACCTGAATTTCATGCTAAAGAATTCAACAAAGCACTTGTGTGAATCTACCTTGCAAGTTGAATTAAAGCCCAGCAGCTGCAAAGGGTGAAGTAATATGGATTGGTCTGCTGCAGACATGTGGTCCAGATACCAGGTATTATGCTCACCTTCACCCAGAAAGAGGCCCCTCATGGGAACAGTGCTGCAGGCCTGCTTTTCTGCTGTGGTTTGCCAAGTGAAAGCAGTTTTGTGTTTAGCGAAAGGTCAGCTGTCATTCCTCCCACCCTTCCCAACCCACATGCTTTCCAACCAGTTAGGTTTGCTTGTGGTGAAGCCGGGCTGACTGTGCAGGCAAGACACATGGAGGTGACACCACTGAGGTGTCTTTAGGTATTTCATAAACTAGATAAGATCACCAACTGCAGTCTAATTCCTGTGTTACCAGTCAGGGCTTGTGCTTTTGTAAAATCCCCTAGGAAGACAGATGTGTTTGTTGTCTTCCCAGAATCGAATGCCTAAAATGCTGGACCGGTTTAGAGCTTTGACAGAAAAGTGAAGTAAGAACAGGGGGAACAACCATGTGAAAGTAAAGCCAATACACACACATCATATTAAAGCGTAATACACAGATGTTTGTTAAATTCTTGCTTTAAAACACCATGGATCCCATTGACTTCCATTTGAAAGAGGTCATCGTTCTGTTAGAATTACTTGATATATTTGTATTCAGGAGATCTTTTGGTGTCATTTTTCTTATCTGGATACATTAATTATAAGGACTAATTGAAAGCTTAGGTGTCTGGTATGTGATTGACAGTTGGTATACCTGCTCAGCTGGAACTTCAGAGCTTCTGTTTATTTATTTTTTTGTAAACATATTGTTTCCTGACAGACAACTCTGCTGCGCTCAAGAGGTTATACTAATAAAATTGGTAAAGGGTTTTGTACACAAATGTTTCATGAAATGTAGCTGTATTTAATTACTATACAAAGCCTGTTAATATAACCTAGCTGTATTGGCTACCTGTATTACTTCAGTGTTGCATTATTTGCTCTCTAGTCTGTGTTATAGGCTATTGGTGACTTTCACCAAATATCTTCTAAAGCTCTGTTGCAAGCTGTGCTAATGGCATGCACATCCTGTGTCTTAAGTGGGTGTCTTTGGAAGGGTTGAAAACACTGCAGATGATACAAATAGATTAGTAAAGGATAAATAGGAGGATAATGGGATAACACATTTTACTGGTAACTAGAATTGGCTAGAAGTGCATTACATAACAAAGGGTACTTGTTTTTTATCTTGTTTTTTGAAAGCCAGGGTGTATTGATTAGACTGATAGATCTCAAACAAACAATTAGCTACATGACAAATGTACTATATTTGGGTCCAAATTTCTTTTATCGGTTATTTACGTCTCCTATTATATTGAGAAGTCTCAGTCAAAAACTTATGTGACTAGGGATGGGAATCGAGAAGAACCGGATCCCAGTCGCTCGATTCCTTGGAATCGTTTGCCTGCCTGCTTAACGATTCTGCTTTTGTTGCACATGTGTGATGATGTCACATGTACGATGCATTATTTTGTCCAGAACGTAGCCAACATGGCATTGAGGCAGAAACAGTCTAGAAAGATGACACCAGGTCCACTGTCAAAGCTTCCATTTCTTTCCTCCAATCTGCTCAAACATTTGTCCACGCAGCATGTGAGTCATTTGATACGCTACTTACCAGCGTTTGTGAATCTGGCGGTAGGATGTTATCCGTGCCCGGTTCTGGTTCCAGTGCGGGCAACAAACATTGTATCCCCTCAAATACAAGTTTCCAAAGGCAGGGGAAATGTGTGCAACAACAGGAGACGGGCAGAGTCGAACTGGTTCCTCAACCAATGAGAGTCGATAAAGAATCAGACCGATAAGCAAAATCGATAATGGAATTGGCATCATTAAATTCTCATTGATTCCCATCCCTACATGTGACACAGATCCAGGAAATAAATCTTGTGCGTCTTCTCATTTACCAACTTTCTCAGGTTTCATCTACCCCCCCTTCTCCAACTTGTATATGTTGTCCAAAAATACAATTGCTTCTTGTTTAGATAAACAAAGATCCAGTAAATGCTAAAAGCCGGAACAAAACCGGTTCTTGTGAAATGATAGCTCACAAGTAAATGGTTGACATACATTCTCATCTTCTTCTACACCGAGTTTAAAGGGATAAAACCCTGGCAGTAGTAATGTAGCTTATACCCTGTTGTTGAAAGATTGTGAAAAATGTGGGCGATTTTAGTAAAGTGAAAATGGGAAACTCTTTGATACTACACAGGTCATATAAAATTCATTTCTGGAGTCTGTAATTGGTGATATCTAATTTCTGCTTCCTCTGTTAGTGGCCACTCTGCTCAAAGGCAGCCTCAACTGACCCATAATGCATCACATGCCACATCCTCATAATGTCTTTAAACATCGTATCCCCTCCATTCTTCCCCCACAACTCTTTAGCAGTGGAGAGTGAAATGAAATGAGTCAGCTTTGTTTTCTCTTTACCACAGTGTCCAATCTATCTGGCCCATCTCCTGTCGTATTCACTGTTTGGCCTGTGCCTTAAAGCCCTTTATCCGAGGCTTTCTCCACTGTGTTTCCCCCAGCTCCCGGAAGTCTCTGTGATTGATTGCTTGGCCTGGTTGTGGCTGGGTCAGTGTTGCCAAGCAACACCCACAGTTAAGCTAGTAGTAGTTGGCAGAGCTGGGAGTGAGAGGCTGCAGGGGAGGGCTTTCACCTGTCAATCACTGGTACCCCAGAGTCCTGATACTGTCCGCCGGTGATGAATGTCCACTGCTTTTCCACAGCGATGAGTCAGAAAGATGAATTGACCACACTCAGTTTTAATGAATGCAATTGGAGCTGGGCGGTGTGGCCAGAAATGTTCATATCTGTCTGTCACTAATTATCACAGTAAATGTCAAATCATCTAACTTTAATGGTTTTAGTTGTGAATGAAATCCGAGGATACATATTTGTGGTTTTAAGTTATTCATAAAAGTTGCAACAAAACACAAGACGATGCAACAACACAAACACATGTCGTCTCTTTAATTAATCATTTCCTGGTTCAGTGCACTAGTTGATTTTCATTTACTTTTCATGCATATTATAGGTTTCATTGCGTAGTATATTATTCTTTACAATGTTTTTAGGGTGTTCCATACTAGTATAATACTTGCATGCGACACTGTCTTTTTTTCCACACCTGATATGTCAAATAAAAAGGGAAAAGGTCCCAATTTCTTTATAAGTGAGCAAATTTTTTTTCTATTCCAACGTAAAGGTGTATTGTGCATTTTCAGGATATTTTTGTGAATGTTGAATAGTAGTCTAAAATTATGTGAGAATGCACTGGACAAGAGATGCATGTTTAGTCCAGTAAATCTAATTGCAGACTTAAAATTTAGTCGGTATTTACAGATGAACCCATTATGCGGGTGTTTATATACATATTGTAAAAGATGGATAGAAAGATAGTGCATACAGCTGATAACTTGGTTTCTGTTCTGTCTGCTACTCACTCGCTCTCATACCTCTGCTCTTGTTAAAGCCACAATTATGTTTGTATTTTTTTCTAAAACAGTCTTTCCTCCACAAATTTGGTTAGTGGAGGCAGTAAAGCTTAGCAAACCCACCCCACAAAATGAAAAAAGAATCCTGCCTTTACAGACAGAATTCCCCTTACTATATGAAACTGTTTTGTTGGTTTTGTTCAGTGGTTAGTGTTAGCTGACACAACAATATTGTTTCATGTACTTTTGTAAGATTCACTGTTCTGTTTTTTTAAGTCGTACAACCAGCCCCTGGTGTCTGTTTTATTATTGCTTTTTAACCACAAAATATGTGAAGGCAGAGAAAAGACAGACTCAGCTGAGAAATGCTAAACAAATTTAGATGACTATTTTCTCACTATCTACCCTTTTTTTCTGTTCTGATACACCAGAGTCAAGGAATTTGTATTGATTTCTTGTCAACTAATCATTGATTCATGTAGTCATTTTCAGTGGTACTCGCAGCCCCTTTGTGTGCTTGTTTTCTCTGCAGTGACACAGCTTTATTAAGAGTGAAAAGCCCAGCGGCAGATAGAGCCTTTCAGATTAGGCTTCTGCATTGTTAATGCTGCAAGGTTTCAGGGGCCACATTCTGTAAGAGGGCCTCAGTGAAGGCTCCCGTTCATTCACCACCACATTTCATATTGTAGAAGATCGTCTCCTAAAATGACAACATCATGCTTTTCTTCCCATTCACAGTAGCCAACTGACAGAGGCCGAAGTGCTAACAGGGCCCCAAGTTCTCATCCCACCCAAGATAAATGAGGCCCCTCTTTCCACAGATAGATGTGTTGCATGCATAGAGACACCCCCACCCACTGTCTAGAGGAACTGGATGAGATAGTGCGTTGTTTATATTTGGTTGACAGCTCTGTTTGAGACTGGACTGTTCTCTGCACAGGAAAAAACACAAGAGACAAATGGTAAAAACAATGGAAGAAAACAAAAGAACACAAGAACCATACACAGAGGAAAGTAAAAGTCAGTGGTACAGGAAGCAAAACCACAACTAAAAGCAAGTGTACATAGGGTGCGTCTTAAATTTGGACATAGAAATAAGCTCTTCTGGTGCTTTGTTCCACATTTGATACTTCTTAAAGGCTGGAAGCAGTGTCATGAGATCTAATAAGTTGGACATAATCTGCTCAGTGATTTGTGAAGAAGCAAACGGTTTTGAAGTTGGTTTTGTGAAAAACTAGAAGCTGATGTGGTGATCTGAGGCTGAGTTATATGCTGCGAGGTTTGAGTCCTTGTTCTGACCCTGGCATCAATGTTCTGGATAGGGCCAAGTATCATAAGGTTCTGAATTGATTAATCACGATTCAATTTGATCCAATCTTGATTTGATTCAGTATTGATTGATTCAGATTCATTTAGTGATAACAAAGTACAATTTTGAGCTGTAACCTAATTATTTTAAATCTGTGATTGTTGTAGCAGTGAGAGTGAAACTGAAGACACTTTTACTATTCCTCAAACTCCACACTCACCTGTGGTTGAGTGTGGATCCAAGTTAATATGCCTAGAACGACCAGTTTCCACGACCTGCCTCATGGACCCTCTGCCAACCAGACAGTCCGGGCGGCTAGTTCCTCCACACTGCAGGTTCAAGTTTGAGGCCAGGAGGACCTCCCGCGGAGGGGTTTTCCCCACCCTTCTGCCGTGCCAGAACTGTCGTGAGCAACATTGAGACATCCGGTCTCCCTCAGGGGCCCACGAGACAATTGATCTCATCCACTATTAATCGACATCACAAAATTTAAAATGAAACCGATCAAATCCATTTTTTTACCCAACCCTATAGAGTGCTATATTGGAGTCATTTGATCAATTGGGGTCTTGGTGTCTTAATACTAAAGAAAATGTGTGAATAGCAAATGTCGACTTTCCTATTGAGACCAATTTATCTCAACGAAATGCAGCCTGGTCTTCTGTTATATGTAGTAAACAGTTCTAGTGTAAGAGTGTTTTTAAATCATAATTTGTTTTGGTTTAGGTTTTATTCAGTCATTATCCATAATACAGAAAATACAAACCGTGGGGCTGATTTTATGTCAACAGACTGAAATCTGAAGAATGAATAGGCTTGGGCAAAAGATTAATGCTTATGTGCCTCGCCTACATTCAAGTCAGATTCAGTTTTCTATTTGTCAAAACATCAAATCCTTCCTACTTGTTTCCCTCAAACGTTTTTACAAACCACCATTTTGAAAACCATTAATGAATTAGACATATTTAAATGTATATTTTTGTCATTAAATGATTTCACCTCAGTAACAGAATTACATTTTTTTACATTTGATGGCTTGTTGTCCAATAAAGATACCAACACCTCTGAAATCATACCTGCTTTCCTGTTCTTGAGTTCATGTAGCCAGAAAACATTTGATTAAAAGCACAAATTATCTCTAACATATATATATTTTTAATAAAAATCAAGATTTCTCTTTTTGACCCAGCTGTAGTTCTGAATGAGATGAACTTCGAGAGACTTGTCAAAAAATCAAAAATTTTCGTCCAGTCTGCTTAGACACAAAACCATGAATACACAACTGCATATCATGATTTGACACCATGTCTCTGATTAAATTGTTTTGACACCGGATATCATTGTAATTGAAATCTAAACTATTTCTTTGAAAGATGTTTCCATACTCACTCTTGAGGTAAATTAGTCAGGGCTGTTATCCTGTTGACACAAAATACCTTAAACTCAAAATTTTTTGTCAACTCTTCCTATAACTCTTATTAATATAGTTATTGTATTTAATTCATGTGGTTTATATTTTAATGGCTACAGTTTCTCCTAGTTACTGAGTTACCTTTCACCTTGTCACCAGTATTTTATATCTGTCATTTATTTTGCCTTATGAAAGTGGGACCTTCAGATCTTTAGGAGTCAAAGTAAATGAATATAAGAGTCAGTCATCTTTGCCAAAGCTAGCACTGTGTCTCTGTTGGACCTTGCTCTTTGGCTGCATTTTCCATGAAAGATGCTGTATCATTAAATATCACTGAAGTTTAGATATTAGGACTTCCAAAATGACCTAATTAGGAAAGACATTCTCAAGTAAACAAGTATTTTAAGTCCATTGCTCTGCTGTGTAAGTCTGATGCGGATGACTTTACATTTGTACATCTCTACAATCCTCCGCTATCTCTACATGATGCTTCAGAGGATGACGGCAGAGTAAAGATATGATTTATTTCACAGCCCAGATAGGAGCTTTTCCACAAGCTCGATGAGAAGCTGAAGTCATGAAACACTTTAAATGAGAAGTGAAAGCAATGCACTTTATTTTATTTCAGCCGCTAGCTTGACTGACTCTGTCACAGCTGTGTTTTCTTACTACTGTCAGCATAATCTTTATTTCAGACTTCCTGTGTCTAAATGTGTTTTTGGCTCTGTGTTAGGAGGGAGCACAAAGGACGTGAGCTCAGTGTAGTTTATCATGAAGGTCTTCCCATTATAGCGTTTGTTCAAGTTGGAGTGCAGTCAGATTTACAGTGGGCGTAATTTCATTGGCACCTAGAATTTTAAGTTCTAGTAACAAACCAGAATAAGAAAAACAATGAAAGTATGTTTTTTTTTTTTTTGTTTGTTTGTTTTTTTTTTTTTTTTTTAAAGCCTGTAGTTTTAAAATAAGCTGGCACGAATTCTTTGGTTTGTTTTCACTGTCACATAATTGAATTAACCTTCATGAAAGATGGAGGTTGCGTTTCGATCTCCTCTAACAAATTTTCTGACAGGTGCTTGTTCATGTCTCGTTGCCTGGTGTCACAATACAAAGCAACATTTGCCTGTAAATTGGAGTTGTGACTGTTTTTTTTCTACCTACAGAGCAGATCTTCCAGAACCTCCGTCAGGAGTACAGCCGCATCCAGAGGCGGCGGCAGCTGGAGGGGGCCTTCAACCAAAGCGAGGCCGGCAGCTCCAGTGACGCGCCCAGCCCTAGCTCCTCTCTCAACGCTCCCAGCTCCCCACCAGGTCAGAGGATGCGCTATAGGCTACTTTTACTTACACACACACACACACACACACACACACACACACACACACACACACACACACACACACACACACACACAC
>JAQQZY010000009.1:8335350-8349401 GCA_030068375.1 Ostorhinchus rueppellii
TCAGCCCTGTGATGAACTGGCGACTTGCCCAGGGTGTACCCCGCCTTCGCCCTTAAGTAGCTGGGATAGGCTCCATGCGACCCCCGTGACCCTATTGAGGATAAAGGGGGTATAGAAAATGAATAACATGGAAGTGGTTGCAGATATCAATATAGTTACTATTGACCACTGATAGGAAGTCCTATATGGACTTATTTAATTAGTTGAGTTCTCCTTCAGTGAAAGTACCACCCACTTCTATTGGGAGAATGACCTCCTGCATCAAAACCGCAGAACCTGACAACCTCACAAATTCAAGTTGCTGTTGAGTCTTGATAGAACATGCTGGTGAGATACTGGGACATTAGTTCTGTTTTTTTTGCCTTTAGTTGAATTGATCACAACCAAGAGAAATATGCATACTTTAATCTCAAGTACTATATTTTCCGGACTGCAAAGTGCACCTGAATATAATCTGCACCCACCAAATTTTGAAAGAAAATATTGATACATATATAGGCTTTAGCTGATAGTAAGCTGTAAATGTCCACATTGTAACATGACATTTACACAGAAAGACTTTTAAAGTATTTATTTACATACCTTAACTGCTTTTTTTCCCAAACAGTGCCTGTAACACAGCTGGTTTAAAAAAACAAAACAAAAACAGAAAAGTTTCTGTTTCCTTCTTGGACAGCCAGATTGATTGCTTTTAATGTACATATGCATTTCTTTGTGTTTTTGCCATGATCAGCGTGTGTGAATGAGTTAAGCTTAAAACTAGCGTCTTCCTCGGCGCATCACCTCTTCCACCTGTCTGTCTTGCTTTTGCGCTTCCTGCTAAGAGCACCCCCTGGAGGTTGTTAGCCTGTAAAAAAAATCTATAGAGTAGCCATGTCGCATCATAGACTGCAGGATTCAGAACGTGGAAAAAATTTGCAGCTTGTAATCCGGAATATATGGTGGTGGTTGTTGTTTTTTGAATGGGGGACGAGCAAAAAAAGTAAGGGTATACATACAGTTTTGGTCATAATTTTACATACCCTGACTGAATGCGCATGGGATGGTCTTGGATGTTTCAACATGACCATGACCCAAAACACAAGGCCAAATTGACCTGTCATTGACTACAGCAGAAAAAATGAAGGTGAAGGAGTGTCCATCTCACTTCAATAACATTGAGCCACTTTGGGGAGGTCTGAAACATGCAGTTTATGCAAGAAAACCCAAAATCTTAAAGGAACTGAAAGTGTTTTTTCCAAGAAGAATGGGCAGCTTTACCACCTGAGGAAAATAAAGATGCAGAGGATTAAGAACTCGGGTATGGGAACTTTGGATCAGAGTTATTTGGATAGTTTCTGTTGTCGGTTTGATTTTAAAAAGACCAGACACATTTGTTTGATAATTAATGGCTTTACCCAACCACTAGCCACAAGTGAAAGAAAGTTTTTGTTATGTCATTCATACTCTCTGAAAAATGGCCAAAGAAACGCAAATTCCACTAGGGTATGTAAAGCCATGAGCGCAGCTGCGTGATGCAGAGTGAACAGATTTATTATTTGTCTTACTGAGTCAAATCTGTAGCTGAACTTTTGAAGAGTTAAAAAAAAAAAAGAAAATTGAAATTATGTGAGCTTTTGGACAGAATAAACCATGGTGTGTATTGTCGTCAGATACACATAACTGCATGGATGTCATAAATGGAGCTGAAGACGACAGTTCTGTTACTGTTTTGTATTTAAGAGGGCTGTGATGTTTCCTTCATGGATGTGTTCGACCAGTCTCCTCATTAATTATCACTACTCGTTGCTAACATTAGCCATGCTTTAGCACATTATAGAAATATCTGAGAAGTCAGTGGGGACCTCAGTGTGAATCAGCTGATCAGTTATGTGACTTCACACTCTATAGATATAGATGATCTCATGCCATTTCCCGCCTCTGACAAAGACAAACCACTTTTCCAAATGTCTGTGAACCATACAGTGGAGCAGAATCTGATCAGCTGTTAAGCATGTTTTTAACCCCCTGTGATCAGCTGAAGTCTGCATACCCGGGTAGGTTTTTACTTCCTTAAAACTATAGGCTCTTAAACTGCTAAATCAGGTCTTTTTTTTTTGTATAATTTTGCTGATGGAATCACACAGGATGTCCTAATAAATCCCATAACAAAAACTGCAAAAAACATTGATTAATGGTTAAAATTATAACTTGGGACTAGTTTGATAAACCTTTAATGTTTTAGTCATTTATGCAGGCTGAACATCTCACTACTTACATTTATATATTAAATATTCCGTTTTTTCCCCTTATTCTGAAAAAAGATAATATTCCTACCAGTCTGTTTACATGACTAATGAAAGTGAATATTCTACCAATATTTCTATTTAAATAAAGCTGTGTATACAATTCTTTACAATGTTTATCACGGTTATAAACAATGAAAAACTGACTGGGGCCTTTTGGAATACGTATCCAAGTCTAGGATAATGTTTAAAAGTAGCTGTGTTTCTCCCTCAGACCAGAGACTGCTTTCGTACTTTCTGCATTACTTGTGAAGTTAGTGTTTTTCTCCTGAATCGGCACAAAAATAATACATCATCATTATCTGACGCAAGTGATTTGTGCTTGGTTCTTTGTAATCCTGCAGTTGGAATTGATCATCACTGTTGTAACATAATGTGGACCTCTGGGACACATTGCAGCTTTTGTGGAAGTGCAATAAAATTAGAGATAAGGCAAAAAAAAAAAAACACCAATGCATAGAGTTTTGCTTTTGGTTGTTGTTCAAAGTCCAAAAAAAAAAAAAAACCCCATACTTTTATGTTTAAAAAAAAAAAAAAAAAGTCACCTTCATGCAACTAGGGGAAAAAATCCTTCAGTTTAAGAACCTCTTTTGCAAAGGAGTCCTGGCCAAGGTTAGGGATGTTTAGTACATTTATTGGTACCGTTTGAAATCCCTCAGTACTACAGAGTATTGATTCACTTGAAGTCAAACGGTACCACATGACGGTGCAGCATCCTCACGTTGCATGTGTCAGGGAGAGCATCTGCCTGATGCCGCGATGGCATTGGACGAACAAGTGTGACTACGTTAGTGGCAGCTTGACGATAACGGCAAGCATGGTGGATAGAAAGTGTTTGAGGGTGTGGCTTCACTTTGCTAAATGTAATGCACTGTGCTCACTGCAATATCTGTAAAGCCAGCCACAGCAACACCTCAAGAACTCAGTTTGGACTTGAAAGTGCTCAAAGAAATGACCTCATTCCAGTGTGAATGTGTGTGAGTGAAAAGTCTTATTGGTCTGGTTATTTCTGTAGGTCCTGAGAAAATTCAGGCTTTTATTTATATGCTAAAAAAAAAGACAAAACCTGAGCTTGTGTAGTGCTGCTGTGCAGTAGTCAGGGCTCTGCCACATGGTCTGCATACTCTGACCAGTGCTGCAAGATTCTTCTCTGACCTTCTAATGAAGAAATAATACATCTCATTCACATAGCAGGACTGGTGCAGGCGGTTCATGTAGAAAGAAGACTAAGCTTCATTAAACTTGCAGTGTAATGAAGCTTAAGTTTGATGGAGTTGTTCTTTTTGTTTTATCTGGATAAGTTTGCAGTACAAGGTGTCCACAAAGTCTCTTTACGACGTGAAAAATATATTCAAAAAGTAATTGAGATGCGTTACTCAGATTTATTCTGTGTACTGTAAGTTTTTTTTTTTTTTTTTATTACATTGCATTTTAGTCTGTTTTTCTTCAACAAGAAATCAATTCATACAAATGTCCATCTTTGACCTTTTGACTAAATATCTGTGATTACAACTGGATGACATGTTGGTGGGTTCTTAAATCTAACATTTCCAGACCTGTGGATAGGAAGGGATGGTCCAATTCCCTGGACACCTCGTTCACCAGATATCACTGCCATGGATTTCTTTCTGGGGTTATGTGAAAGATGTCGTGTATTGAACAAAGATGCAGGACATGAACAACCTGAAGTAAAACACCACTAGCCAGGTTTACATGGACACATTTTCCCAATCCGATCAAAATCTTGGATGATCGGAATATCTTAATCAACTGTTTACATGGACACTAAATAACATGATCTGATCATGTCGTGCGTATACATGCACACAGCGTTTAATCGGGGGGGGGGGGTCTGGGCATACGCGGATTGGTCCAATTTTCTGGAAATAGTAGAAGAAGCCGTATTTCCGCCTCCGATGTAAACAAACACCGCATATCTGCGCGATGCGAGAGCTTTAATTTTTTGCGTCCTTCACATTGTATTTTCCTACCTTCTGGCACATGTTCATTTGATTTCAAATTTTAAATTATAGACATGTTTTGAAAAGGCGGAAACGCATCATACAGACATAGTACACATGCGCAGTGGAGATAATCCAAGACAGGATCTGAACAGGTGCGTACATGGACGCCGATCGGAATAATGATCGGCATAAACCACCCCTCTCTTTCGGAATGATTTTTCTTTCCGAACGTACTCGATGGGATCAGAATCTTCCAATTGACGTGTTTACATGAAGCATTTTCAATCTGATCGGTCTTTTATTCGGATTATTTGTGTCCATGTAAACGTGGCTACTGTTGCATTGATGAATCTATGATACAGCCAACATGGAGACAAATCCAGTACCGTCTGGATGTGCTTCATGTAACCAATGGTGTCCATGTAGAGGTGGATTATATGAAGCAAAAAAAAAAAAAACTTCCGATATCTACTTTTCATTTCTTAATCATTTCCACAGATTTGTCTTTTATTTGCGTATGTAACAAATTTGTTGAATTATGAAGACTTTATGGACACCCTGTACATTAATCTTAAGTTTATTGCTTAGTCCTTCAGAATGTCCTGTAGTGCTGAATTGATTACTCGAGACACACAGATAAGTGATGATGGTACTGATAACCAGGCTCTGATAAAGTCTTACAGCAGCTATTAGCAGCAGTCATATGAAGAGCATTTGTAGTGGCTTTTTTTTTTTTTTTTTTTTTAATGTATCCTTCCTTCCTGTGTTTTTTTTTGTCTGTATGAGGCTTAAATCATTTGATTACCACCTCCTCTGTGCTCTGTCATGTGATCTTGTGACCATCTGTATTTTTACCTGCTTTCAAACGAGTTTTTTTTGAGGAAGTGGAAAGTGTTTCTCATTACTAACCCCTTATTCACTTCCTTTTTTTTCTTTTCTTTTTATCCTATTCAGCTTTTACTTGACGAGTATTTACGACCACTCCATATTCGAGGCCTTCAGCAAAGTGGTGCAGAAGCTCATCCCTCAGCTGCCCACGCTGGAGAACCTCCTAAACATCTTCATTTCTGTAAGTAAATGCATAGGGAAACTCTGACTGCACTGCTTCAGACCTGTCACTGATGACGTGGTTATGTGTGTGACAGCCTGCGTGATATGAGTCACTGCCCGGGCCGGTGACATTCAGTAGTTCACAGTTCCTCCGGGTCTTCTACACGCCAATGGGAGTGCAGTCGTGCAAAGATTATCATCATTAACAAAAACATCAAAATTAAACCCTCAAACAACATAAGCAATAAATATCTAAATTTGAAAGATCTGATGCGCTTCAAAGTGGAGATTTACTGGACTGAAATTGCTCTTTTTTTTTTTTTTGCTTTCATCCAGCTATAAATAGGAAATATGCAGCTGTGGATCTTCTGTTACAGAAGTTAGACATTTGTGCTGTAGAATAACCCCTGAAAATGTTATGCATCCATTATAAATAATTACTTGTTTTTAACAGTAAAATAAGCATCACTTTCCACTTTCAAAGCCCCGGTATCTCAAAAACTAATGAAACTAATCATATGATGCTGACATTTTGTAATTTCTGACATTGCTGTAATTTCCTCTGAAATCAGGATGTGTGCATGTATGAAAGCCATTCCATTCCTGTGTCTGTTGAATTCCAACCCAAGCACATCTTATTCTGAATAAACACCTGATTCATGTCTTTATTTAAGAAGGAAAGTATAAACACCACTGTGTCCTTTCACAAAAAATGTTAACAACCTCAAATTCTCAAATACAACAACAATATTCTGCCTGTTATTAAATATTTTGTGTATTTGTAACTTTATTGTAATCTGTGAGTTGTAATGCCCATGTGTAAATGATAAACTGAGACATAATTTGCATATATTTTTCTTTAGATATTTCACATTGTTCATCTTATTCATGTTTGTGGAGGTTTCATAACGTAATTCTACTTTTTCACTGCTATTACTTCACTGGTACAGTCCAGTTTAGGTCATGTTGGCACCACTGCTATATACAGTGCTGGAAAACATGAAGAGACCACTGTAATTTCCCCTGAAATCATCATGTGTGCATGTGTGACAGCCATTCCATTCCTGTGTCTGTTGAATTGCAATGCAAGCACACCTGATCCATGTCTGATTTAAGAAGAAGTACCACCATCACTATCTTCTTACAATAGGACTAAACACAGTTCTATTAGTACCATAAAAGTAACTGGAATCCAAAAATAACTATTGAAAACTACTCAACTTCTGCTCTGACAATGTTCCCAAACTCTGAGGACTGGTTCTTCTATCAGGACAATGCTCCTGGCCTCAGCAGGTCAATAAAGGTGTGGATGACGGACCACCAGATGAAGACCCTGTCATGGCCAGAACAATCTGCAGACCTGAACCCACTGTGAAAACTTCTGGAGGAACATGGATGGTCCAAGCCATGAAACATGTCTGAGCTTCTTGAATTTCTCTACTAGGAGCTGCATAAAGTCATCCAACAGCAACAGTGGAGAGAGAAGACACGTGAAAGCTGTCATTGAACATCAGGGTTATTCCACCAAATACTGATGTGTGAACTTTTACCAAGTTCCAACATTATTATTGTGTTTAGAAATGAATATGAACTGGTTTTATTTGCGTTATTCGAGGTCTGAAAACACTGCATCTGTTTGTTATTTAGACCGTGTGTCGTGTTCTGCAAATACATGCTCTTTTATTTGGAATTTGGTAGTAATGTTTTCGGTAGTTTAGAAAATAAAAGAAAAATGTTCATTTTACTCAAACACATATGTTTAAATGGTAAAATCAGAAAATGTGCTCATTTTGCAGAGGTCTCTTATTTCTTTCCAGAGCTGTACGTACATGATACTAAGTCTAAGTCCCATTGGGGATTAGTTTGAGTGACTGTCTTTTACATAAGAGCCAGTGCTTTGAAGAGGAAGGGGATGAAATGGGTACAATATTTCTCATTGGGTCAAATCCTATTCCTCAATAGTTGTCTTTTGAAGATAATTGTTCAGATGTCTTGAGTTTTTTTTAAAATTGGTGTTAGATTCTGTCATTCTGCTGAATTTCTAGTACATAATACCTTTTCTGACCTTTTTGACAAGTATTCTAAACTGAAATGACTCCTTTGTTAATCAGAATACTTTCTTAATCCCAGGGGGAAATTGTCGTGTTGCTCCATTCAGGCATTGTAAAAAGCAGCAGGAAAGAAATTACTAATACAATAACAAAAAACTAAATAAACACACATATTAAAACAATCTGTTAAAACAGTGATTTGTACAATATGTACTAGAAAATATATCATCAGTGTGATGAGTAAAAAGTAATGCACATTGGTACGTGTACAAGTGCCAAACTAATTTAACAGCCGTGTTGCTCGAAAATAAAAAATAAATATTAAATGAGAATAAAAACTATTGGAAAAAAGCAGGGCTATTGGTATGTACCCACTTAACAGGACTTTCTAATCAGGAGAAAGAAAACAGAGAAGCTCCAAACTGAATATTGCTGCTAAATATTTTCTCGGTATTGATCATTATTTCATGGAGGAAAAAAAGAAAATAGAATTTAAAACTGTCAAGTCTTTACATTTTAGAAAAGGCCTGCAGATTTTAGGTCAGGTTTACTTATTTGGGTATTACAGTGTTGCCCATTCCATGATGACTGGATGATCACAATAGTTCAGTCTGTACTCTAAAAAGAAAATGAAAGCTGTACTTGTTTGTGTTGCACTATTTACCACAAATGTGTCATTTGTCAATAATCCTTGACACGTGGTTGTTTGTCAGGTCACATGATACTGTTTCCTGACCACACTGTAAGTTCTCTCTTGTCTGTAAGTGTCTTATTGTTACACCTCCCCTCTTTGTTGTTTGTTGACAGAATTCAGGAATAGAGAAAGCCTTTCTGTTCGATGTGGTCAGTAAGATCTACATCGCCACAGACAGCTCACCTGTAGACATGCAGTCGTACGAACTCTGCTGTGACATGATCGATGTGGTCATTGACGTCTCCTGCATCTATGGGTGAGTCATCAGTCCTCCATCTGCTTTTAGCTCAGGGGCTATTGGGATGAATGGTGCTGTCCAGAGGTGTCTTCATTGCCTACGTCTTCAAACATGTCTCATGAAAGTACTGGTTGATTCATTTAAAATGTTTTATTAGCATCATTGGAACAATGTCTACAAAGTTTTTTCACAGTTTTGAGATACTCAGAATTTTTTTTGTAACATTTTTGACAATTTTTTTTTTTAAAATATAAAAAAAATAGCTTTTTACTTGTATTGGCCCACATTTTGATGGTTTATACAATAGAAATAGTTCCAGATATTAATATAGTTCCTATTGAGCACTGATGGAGGAGGAGGCAGAGCTGGAGGTAGCACAGATGAAGATGCTGAGCTTCTCTTTGGGATTGACCAGGATGGATAGAATCAGGAATGAGTCCATCAGAGGAACAGCACATGTTAGAGGTTTTGGAGATAAAGTGAGAGAGGCCAGGCTGAGATGGTTCAGACATGTCCAGAGGAGAGAGAGTGAATCTATTGGTACAGTAGAAGGATGCTGAGTTTGGAACTGCCAGGAAGGAGGGCTAGAAGAAGACCAAAGAGGAGGTTTATGGATGGAGTGAAAGAGGACATGAAGGTAGCTGGTGTGAGAGAAGAGGATGTAGAAGACAGGGTTAGATGGAGGCGACTGATTCACTGTAGAAGAAGAAGAAGACTGAGCACTTATGGGAAGTCATGTGGTCTTTCATGTGGGTCCATGACCTTTGACCTTCAGTGACCTTGAAAGATCAAACTCAATGTCACCAATATCTACATCTCAACAATCTTGTTCTCCAAAACTACTGGTTGGATTCGTTTACAAAAAATTATGTCGCTTCCTATGGATAATGCCTAGAAAGTGTGTTCACATAACTGAAAAAGATAGATTTATGACAGTTTTGAAATATAAAAATGTGCCTTTACTTAGAATGATCCATATTTTGATGGCTTATAACCTGGAAGTGCTTTGAGATGTCAATATAGTTCCTATTGAACACTGATAGGAAGTCATATGTGGACTTTGATTTCCTTAGTTGAGTTCTCCTCCAGTGAAAGTACCGCCCACTTCTGTTGGGAGATAAAACTCTAACATCGTGGCAGAACTTGACAACCTCACAAATTCAACTTATCATTGATTCCTGATAGAACTAGCTGGCAACATACTGGGACATTAGTTCTGTGTTATTACTTTATATATGATGTCCTGTCCATTTCACTTATACTTTGAACAATGTGGTGTTTTGTTGTGCCACACTAGTCTGAGGGAGGATGGCAGTGGCAGCGCCTACGACAAGGAGTCCATGGCCATCATCAAGCTGAATAACACCACTGTGCTCTACCTGAAAGAGGTCACAAAGTTCCTGGCTCTCGTCTGCATCCTGCGAGAAGAAAGCTTTGAGCGTAAAGGTAAGCTGTCAACGTTGTAAGGTATCACTGACTCAGGTGGCTTTATGTATTGTTGCATATTTTTATGGGTTGCTCAAGGTGTGTATATGTGTAAATTGTAGAGACTTTATGGGTACCCTGTGTATATATGTCCTGTTCCCTTGT
Source organism: Ostorhinchus rueppellii (assembly GCA_030068375.1). Taxonomy (NCBI): domain Eukaryota; kingdom Metazoa; phylum Chordata; class Actinopteri; order Kurtiformes; family Apogonidae; genus Ostorhinchus; species Ostorhinchus rueppellii. The sequence goes on from JAQQZY010000009.1 coordinate 8,345,223, forward strand.
GTACTTGTTCTATACATTATATCAAAGGTCTCATCCATGTTCAGATTCAGGACACATCTGTAATTGTATTCATTCTAATGGTTCAGTTGATTGACTATCAACGCATTTTGGGACGTTTAGTTTTTAAGACTAAAGGTCTTTGCACACTAGTGTTTCTTCATTCAGTTCTTGAATTACTTTGCATGTCATATCTTTTTCAAACTGCTAATGCCATGAGTACTTTAACATGGAGCCAAGGATATTACAGGACAAAAATAGTGGTTGTTTTTGGAACGAAGTTGATAATTTTACAAGTTTTAGCAGCATGAAGACATCCGTAATTCTTGTGAAACACATCAGGTTGACTTCTAGCTGCAAAATGATAAAGGATAAGATAAGACTTTATTGAGCCCACGATGGGGAACTTTCTTAGTTGACGGCAACAAATGCAAAAATAAAGTGCAGGAAAGACAGAATCTGTTATCTGAACAAGTATCATTAACTCTCATTGCTGATGGTGTGAATGTTTTTTTTATTTGAAATTTTCAAGAGCAAGTGTTTGCCTTTCATCTTGTTTATTCAACACAGCCCGAGTGTGTAGACACCTTGAAGCTGTTACACAAATGTAAAAAAAGAAAAAAGTTACAAGTACTATTATTTGCCTCTGATGTAATAACGGCATCTTAATGGTGCTACTCAATCTTTGTAAGGTAGAATTTAAAGGTACTTGTACATTCCAACACTGACACTATGGGGTTTGGAGTCACCAGGAGGAAAATCTCTATTCTGTTGACAAGTTTTGTCACATTTAACTCGATGATTATGATGATGATGATAACACAAACAAATGGTTCCAGCCACAACAAACCCCGCCCCTCGCACATATTATAGCTTTTTTAAAATTGATCCAGCTGATGGCATCATGTCTATGCATATGCGTGTGCTGATGTCAGCATATCAAATATATGTGTCAAGTTTGAAGTAAATTTTAACAAAATGTATGTTGTTGTTTTTTTATAGACATTTGAAATGTCGCCCATTACAAGAATTTTTATTTTTTTTAATTTTTTTTTTAAATTCATGAAAAATATTAATGTTGACCTAATTTCCCCAAAATTAACCACATCTATTGTGGGTCACTGGTAATCTGTAAACCCAATTTGGTGTGAATTCAACCAATAGTTTTGCTTTGTTTTGCTGATATGTAAACTTTTGCCCATTATAAGTAATTGGGAGGAGGGGGGTTAAAGTTAATTAAAATTGAAACTTTGACCATACTTTTTGACCTTTTTAACCCCTTACCTCCCCTTCGGGGGGGTGGGGTAGTAATATGCAACAGTCGTTCAACTTCAGAGTGACTTTGTGCAAATATTGTGACGTTGTGACATGGAATAATCGTGGTGTCTTTGCCTCCTCAGGGTTGATAGACTACAACTTCCACTGTTTCCGAAAGGCCATCCATGAAGTATTCGAAGTGGGTGTTTCCACACCGCGTCCAGCGGGCCCCCAGGCAGTGGGCTCACCCTGCACCAAAGCCGTGGCACTCAACGGTACACCGCGCAACACTGTCTAGAGACCGATGCAAACTAAAAAACAAAAAGACGCAAAAAGAGGGAAGAGAAAATGATGCAGAGAAGGGGCCAGAGAGCCTGTAGAAGAGAGACTACTAAACTGGGGCTCACAGGGCGCCAATCACAATCCCCTGCTCCTCGCACCGACGGCACTGACAGGTGCCTCGAGCCCAGAGAGTGTGTGGGGCAGCAGTGGAGCACAGAGGGGAAGACGGAAGGGATATCAGGCATCTGTTAAAGATGAATGAAAGACATCGAAGCACTGTTAGTCGGACAATTTACTCTGGATTTTCCTTTAAGCGGTCGAAGACTGTAATAATTAGCTGCTGCTCCCTGTCTACAAACAATGGAGGGGAGAAAAACAATCCTTTTGTTGTAATCTTTTGTTATGGACAAGCTGTGATGTCAGTTTGCAGGAATGTGCGTGGTGATGGTACACACCCCGACTGCTTCTGTGCTGATTTGAAGGGGAAAGAGGAAAAAAAAAAGGCAAGAGGGATGCCAAGCGCTCGTCCTAAACCCCACATGTTCAGAGATGGCCTTATGTAGATGAAGCCTTGTCCGAAATGCAGGCTTTCTCTCACCACCACTCACCTCACCCTACCTGAATGCTGCCCAGAACTGGCTTTTAAGTTTCACTCGTGAAGGGAAATTAAGGTTTTGTAAGCAGCCTGAAAAGGGATTGTGCTGTCCGGTTGATTTGTGCGAGTGTGTCTGAGTTTATGTGTGAATGTATGTATGACTGTTTGAGTTAATGAAGGGTTTTGATTAAATCCCAGGCTGGGTTTCACATCTGTACTGGTCCAGAACCTCTACAGAAAGAGTATTTGTGTTTCTGATAATGATAATAATAATAACGCACTTAGCATAATTAAACTCCTCTCAATCAGTCACTTTTGATTGACTTACAAAAATGGGTTAGGCTGGAGATTTGCAAAAGCACTGCCAAAATGATTTGACTTAACACTAAAATTGTGATATATTAAAAAAAAAAAAAAAATTACAAAAAAAACCTGTTTGTTAACCATCTAACAAAGGTATAATGGGTCTGGCTGATGCACAGGACTGAGTCCAACACCTAGAGTTACCAAGAGATTTTTGGATCAAAGTGTTTGAAACCTGCATGTTTTCCAACAACAATTTGAGTCCTGCCTAAACTTATTAATCCATGTGTATTAAGTTTGGCTTCATTCAGCAGGATTCACATTTCTCAAAGTAGCCATTCCAAGCATGCATCCATCAGTTTGTTGTTGGCGTGTATCGACCATAACACGGCTCATTGTGTTCCAGAAGTGGTTATAATCACCAAGAAAAAGATGATAGAACACCAGATTTAGTCACTTTTGCAAATATAACAACAAGGAAAAACTCCATATATGCATCTGTTTTGTTTTGTTTTATCAGGGATGAGAAAAGTGGGAAGTGACCTGAGTTTGGAGGCAGGATGACACGAAATAAATGCACAACAGGAGTTTTTTTTTTTTTTTTTTCCATTGAGGGAGAATTATCCTCATCAGTTGATCCAGTTCCATAAAGTGAGTGCAACGCTCTGTTACACTGGAAATTGATTTTTCTCTGCATGGAACCAAATCAACTGATGGGTTAGACAATGCAAAGTAAACCTGCCGGAGGGTTTTTTTTTTTTTTCCCCAGCTTTTTGAGATGGACGCAATAAATTATCAACCTAATCATGACAGTCACATAACGACACTTGCACATCAAAACCGTGATGGATGATTGATTTCATGTATTGTGATGCTATACTGTGTGAAATAAATGAAAATTGAAATTCATTCTATGGTGTGGTCATTTTTCAGGTAGTGACAGGGTTAAATACTGGAGTAAAACTACTTTCACCAGCAAATATTCAAGTTTTATAGAAACGGATACAGAAAGTGTTGGATGTTTCAGCTATTTTTAGTGTTTCATGGAATCAACAGAATGGCTTTGTTCAACATGAAACATTTAATATCATTTCATGCCATTCTTTCACTTCTAGAAAACAAGTTTTACTCATAATGCCTAAAAAACTTCACTGGAACTTCCACTAGTTCTTAAATAAGCACAGAAATAACAAGAAAAGCACTTAGAGTTCAGACCTCTGCCAAGGTAGTGTTTGAACTTTAGTTTTTTTAAGGTAATGTTTGTACTTTCCTTCACTAGATGGTGCTGAATGACCTCATATGTGGATCTGTGCCACCATGCTCTATTTTACAATGATAAAGAATTCTTTAAAACATTCCTGGATCCAGACGGTGATCCAGATCACCTCCAAAATTTAATCATCTCTTCCTTGATCCACAGCACACATATCCTGAAAATTTCATCAAAATTCGTTCATAACTTTTTGAGTTATGTTACATATACCAAACACAGGTATGGTTTGAGATGTATATAATTACCATACCTGTGTTTGGTATATGTTTTTCACCACTCTTTCACCTACACCAGTGTTTGTCAAATAGTGGGGCGGGCCCCCTGGGGAGCACAAAGGCCTGCCAGGGGGGGGGCATGGGATCTCTCCCTGGTGTTTTTTTTTTTTTTTCTTCAGGTGTATCAGGTGGATCTAATGGTTTAGCACTGGACCACCCTGGACTCATTTTGGTGATGTGTAACTAGATAAAGAGTT
>JAQQZY010000009.1:8352253-8373401 GCA_030068375.1 Ostorhinchus rueppellii
GGGAGAACATGCAAACTCCACACAGAAAGGTCCCACCACTGACTGGTGCGGGAATCGAACCCAGGACCTTCTTGCTGTGAAGCACGTGTGCTAACCACTGCACCACCACCATTATTAGTATTATTATTAGTAGTAGTTGTAGTACTGGTAGTATTAGTAGTAGGGTCATTCCAGAATTGGAGGACATTTTATGTCCCACCCATCAAAAACATGAATTTTTTTTGTGTGTAAATTTAGTCGTCCTGAGACCAAATCTAAAAAAAAAAAAAAAAAACTAGATGAAAATAATGTTTATAAATAGTTTTTAAAATACCAAATAAGTCTGGAATACCCCCAAAAACGTAATTTCGTTGCTCTGAAATACTGTGCAATGACAATAAATGCATTCAATTCAATTCAATTCAATTCAAAAATGCCATTTTTCACTTGTCCCACCCCCTGATGACCAAATTGAATCTCAAGAGTTAAAATGTAATTTAAATCTCATTTTTTTGGTATGATTAGTTTCATTGCTGTCCTACTACCTTATTACTACTTATCCTACTACTTATTACATAATAATAATAATAATAATAATAATAATAATAATAATAATAATAATGATAGTAGTAGTAGCTATTGTCATAGTAGTAATAGTGCTAGTAGCAGTAGTATAAGAAGTCAGTGTTATTATGATTTATTATTATTATTTTTGTTTTTAACTTTTAATTCACACCACAAGATGTCACTGTAGGACCACCTTTACAACCAATAACGACATCATTTTTCATCTTCCTCTCCCCTGTCCTCCGTAACTGTTTCCATACCTGTTAACTTTACTGTAAGCGTGCATCATTTGCTGAACCTGTGCGGTGAATTACACAGCCTGTTAAAGTAGGTCTGTAAATGTCAGCAGCCTGTGTAACCGCAGCTCTGCCAGCAGCGCACACAAACACTTTGGTTTATTGGACTTGCAGTTTGAGCATAACAATAGGGCAAATTGGATTAGCTCAGTATTGATGTAACATAGGCTTTAGCTTACGTCTAATTTGTAGAGAAGTCAGGTTCATTTTGTCTGGACGTATAAGGGTCTCAATGACCTTTTTAACCCCGGCTAATTTGCTCCATAAAGTATTTCAGTGATTTATTTTTTTTAATATGTACCTAGATAGACTGTTAATTGTCAGTTTTCTTGAGCTCACTGTTGTTCCTATGGCATTAATGAGTCAGAAGAGGGGGAGGAAAAATCCCCTTACTGTTTTAGTGCATATAAAAACAACTGACTGAATAGCTTCGCCATGCAAGTTATTCACCAGTTAAGTTAAATAAGCCTCACAGCTACTGTCACGACCCATTATGTGGGGAGTAGGCGAGACAGCTAAACACCACTTCCACACAATTTAGATGCAATAAAACACTGACAGCTTTTTTATCCACTTCATTAAGCCAGTAATTTCTTATAAAAATCTCCCGCATTAATCCTGCCGATGGTTTCCCTGCGGTTCCTTAAGCTCTCCTCCAACCTTAGCCGCCTTGCTTTGATGCTTACTCAAATAGGCGCTAATTTGAGATAAATTATGCATCCGCATGTAGCCTACCCATGCCAAGGAATATAAAGTGTGACACTCTGAAAGATGGTGAATTAAAGCAAAGTGTGATATCTCCAATGGGCTAATGGCAGATAGGTTAGGCCTGTCAACCTGATGGTTTGTTGATCGGGAAGTCACTTCATATTCAGAGAAAGGGATGTTTATGATGCTTTGAAGGTCAGCTGGCTCAAGTATAGGCATTTTTTTTTTTTTTTTTTTTTTGGGTCAGATGTAGAGCATTAAATGTATCTGGGTTTAAAGTGAATCACTCAAAACCTTTTTAGAGTTTTATTTGGAAATTACCGATATGCCTGTTTCACAAACTTTTGCAGGTTTAGTATCTATCTGTTAACCAAATCTGCAAAAATACATCATGAATTAACCTAACATCCACATTTACAAACTACAAACCATGAATGTACAAAGTATATGAAATGTTTTTTCATCATAATAGGAAACCACAATGACAACCAGATATGATGCAGAAATTAATAGGATGTTTTGCATTTGAAAAAAAAAATGGTTAAGAACAATAAAATGATGCCTGTAAATGTATTTAAAGGAATCAAAATACAAAATATCAACTTGTCCTGCATTTGTGACCTTTTGAGTATACATGTTAGACGAAATGAGGTGCACCTGAATGCACCATGAAGTTCCTATTTTTCATTTTCACTATTTTTGGTATAAACATTCACTGCCAATCGGTGACCTGGAAAAAAATATGACCTGACCGCGAAGAAAAACACATGTAGAAAAACTGCAAAGGTGAATTTTATAGTCTACAGATCATGGATTATAGAAAACAGTCACTCTTTATGTATTAGATGAAAGTATCCACCAAGATGTCATCATACTTTGGGTAAATTAGTTCAGTGGAAGCACATGAGCAGCCCGTCTTAAATGTTAACTCCGAATATAAACAACACATCAATAGTTTTATTCAAGATTCTTATTAATTTATGATTCAGATCAATCAATCAATCAATTATAACTTGTTCTTATACTATACAGACTGCTCCTGCGCTCATTTCCACAGTGCCACAGTATCGTCTCTAGATGGGGCTGTTGTCTGCTGTTTCACTGATCCTCCTTCCCTCTTCTGTCAGTGTTTCTGCTTCACAGTGCAGGCAACATGGAGATCAACATCACACATAGAGTTACTTCCACAGAGAGATACTGTAGCTTGAAGAAGAACAAGAAAAAGTAGAAGTTGAGGAAGCAGCTGCATGATGTACAGCTGTAATTTGGTACTGTAGCTGCTGCTGAAATTGCTTTGCTTTATCAAAAGCAAAGCCGCTTCGCCCCCTGTCCCTAATAAGGAAGCTTAGTCAGTAATGAAATAAAGCTAGCAGAACATACTTTTGCCTGTGATGTCACGCTCACTTCCGCATGCCGGTCCGCCCTTCATCTTAGATGTCTTAGTATCATTACAACAATATTGCCATTACATTCTTAATAAAACCCCAGTCTGCAGCGTATTATCTCTCATCTTTACATTTTATTAGCCATGCTTATGAGAGACGAGGGGAGAAAATGATGTTACTCAGCGAGACGTTTCAAACAGGTGACAGATGTAACACTGAATTCATTTGCTTTATTATTATTATCAGCCAAAGAGTTCATTCCAATGAGTACAATTATGGGATACAGACAAATCAAGTTGGTACGGAGCCGGCCATCATGAGAAGTGATAAACTTCCCAGTTGTCTGTAAAGCATAATAATAGTGTTCAGCGATAACCTACTTTAAGTTATGAGTTTACTGCCTTTTTAGTAATTATTTCATAAAGATTGAAATCTGTGATGTCTTTTTTTTTTAAACAGTTTTGATAATCTTGATTTTTAAGTCTTTACTAAGAAAAGTAGGATTATTTTTGTCACAAATGCAAGAATTTACTTTTTGAAAAACCTTTTTTTATTTTATCCATTTGGATTTTTTGAGCGTTTCTTATACAGAAATGACAGCTTTTGGCAACTGTGGTTTAAAAAAAAAAAAAGATTAAAGGAGACCTAAGGACAAATCTATATGAACTGTAAAATGCTGAGTTCCATAGAATAATGAGCTACAGATGGACAGTAAAGTTAATATTTCTAAGAACTAATAATTATAAGTGTCTAGTGTTGGAGTATCTTTCATAGCAACTGGAACAACGCTTATCATTACCCTATTATTTCACTTACTTTTGTATTGAACGAATTAATGATTATTTTATTTAAGTGTCCTACACTTGCACGTTTAGCCCATAAAGGCTTATAAGACACTATTGACATTTAAAACAGGAAAATGACCAACATATAAAGCATATGCTCATCCCAATAACAATTACATTAAACAAAGCCCTTTTAGTTCTGGATACAGAATTCTTTCTCTAAATTTCCATGCCTTCCCCAAAAATCTATGTATCTATGTATTTGTTAGGTAAAAAATAAAGCGTAAACTTTCTATATTTACCTTTTATATAACTTCATTTTTATGTAGTGTCACTAAAATGTATGATTTCAAGTATGAGTTAATGAACATTTCCTACAGATCAGCCTGAAATGAGTTTCATACAAATATATTCATCCACTTTGGGGGAAAAAAATGGAAAGAGCAGTGAGTTTAAAGTTCTTGCATCAGAAGAAATGATTTTATCCATGAAAATCCAACTTTTCAATAAATCTCCCGTACAGGTAAGAAGGAAATCATATGTTCGGCTCACTCTTTGGACCCCGATGTGGTTGAGTTGGAGTAATAATCGACGCTGTATGTTTTTCCACTCCATTCCACCGAAGTTTACACCTCTCCTGTTTCTCAAACTACTCGATCACACTTCATTTGCAGCGGTGGGAGGAGCCGCAGAAGGACAGAAGAGGTGGAAAAGGATAACACAAAAGTGGGGGTTATAGAGGAAGGGACAGGACAGGCGTCTCCTGTATTTTCTGGGCCAAGCAGCAGAGCGTGGAGCAGAGGGGCCACCGGGCCAGCAGCCAGCTAATGGGGACCAGCAGTGAGCAGGAGCAAGGGACAACACTGACAAAAGGAGCAGCGACAGATGCCATTATCTCAGCCTCATGCAGATACAATGGAGCTGGACAACACAGGCCCTGACACTGACAGACGTGCATGTGTGTGTGAGTGTGTGTGCTGTGAGGTTAATGGAACACGATAGAGAAGTGGATTATCGTGGAGACCATTTCTTGGTAACACTTGTCTGAGCTCCAGTTCACCTCATGCATGCATGCGAGCATATATGCAATGTGTGAATCTGAGTAGAGCCTACATGACCCGTTTTGTTACAGCAAGACAGCGCGATCACTCACCCGTCACTTGCTTAGAATTCAGGGGCAACGTGTAAAGCACATCACATTTGGTTCCAAATTTCACTGTGTGCCTCTCTTGGCCTTTAAAATATTCAGCATTCACTTCACCCAAGGATGTTCTGGTCATTTGGAGAACCAAAAACGTGTCAGGGTGTGGTTCGGGAGGGGAGGGAAGTGAAGTGAGGGGGATATGGCGACGTGTTTAGCAGGATTGGCAAAGGCAAGAGAAGGGCTGTTAAGCGGCATTTCTTTCTTTTTCTTTCTTTTTTTGGAGGGATAAGAAATGTGAGCTTTAGCCAGTGTAGTGCGGTGACATGGGACAGCGTTATTGACTGTGGCGGTGCATGCTGACAGTGGATTGTCAGCCCCTGCAGTCATTTGCCAGGCTGAGCAAATGCAGGGATCCGAGTTTTTGGAGCTTAGTGAAAGGGAGAAAAGATGAAGTAAGTGCAAAAGAGAGGGACAGAAAGGGAAAAAAAAAAAGAATAAGAGCAAGAACTGGCAGCGGTACAAATGCTCGATATACACATAACGCACACACACACACTCTCTGAGCCCTGGATGCCCCGCTGAGTGTCTGACACTGATGCTGCCAGACTAATCAGGGTACTCTCTCTATCTCACACTTGCTCATTAGTGTTAGAGAAGGAACCAGACAGTTGTGACGTTGTAATGACGTCGTGTCTTGCTGTACACGACTTTAGGGGAAGTGGAGTTTTGAGCTGGAGTTGAGTTTTTATGGCGCTAAAACAGGACACTGGCCTATTTCATACTGCAAGAAGCAATTACTTTCTTAGCAGTAACGTAAGATCTATAACTTTTATTAAATCAGTAAATACTTATTTGGGTTGCACTTTGGGCTGCTCGATTATGGAGAAGAAAAGCGATATCATGATTATTCTGGTCAATATTGAAATCACGATTATTCAAATTATTAATTTTGAGTTTCACAATGCATTTGTTCAGCATTTCTCTCTCTCTCTCTCAAACAACACTTATTGATTCTTTATGCAAAACATTCAAGTTTTGGCTACAAATATGTACTTTACAGCTGTTTTGCAATGGAATGTACTGTGCATGCGCGTCTCTCAGAAATTGTGTAAAGAAAAACGGAAAATAAATCGTTTCAACTCGATTCTATGAGTTTTGAGAACGTTCGATGACAAAATCGAAATCGTGATCAGAATTCAATTAATTGCACAGCTCTAGTTGCACTTTGAAAACAAACACAAGATATAGTTAATTTTTTTTTACAAGTAGAATTGTCACACAACCTTACAATTACTGCTTTAATAGCACTCTGGAATAGTTAGAATGAATGAAAACATGAGGGTTAAAAAGGTAGAATTTAATGGAGAAATGGTTGCAAAGATTGCAAATTCAAGAGAAACCAAAGGTGAGACAGGATCAGGGGGGAAACGTCTTAAATACGTCATCAACAGTGAACAGTGACAGGCAGCGATGGGTGAGATGTGCCGACATGAGCCTACAAAACAGATTCTCTCATTTTCTACAGGTTTTCAAAATATCTGAACTACAGCAGAAAATGTATCTTTTCTCTAAAATTTGTGACGAGCTTATTCTGGCATATTTCATTTTATTTACACACTGACAGGAGTGTGAAATAGGAATCTGGTCTTATTTTGGTGTGTATGTTAATACAAGTCAAGGGCAAATTTGTTTCTAAAGCACATTTAAGACAACGCAAAGGGCCCAAAGTGTTGTAGAAAGTTGTAGATACAAACACAAGATGTGTTAAAAGTATTGAAATAAGAATAAATATAAGATAAAGTGAGAAAAACAGATACACACTAATAGCATCTAAAACACAACCAGGAGATAAAACAAATAAAATGTACACGCTTCTATTAAAAGTCATGTCTTGAAATGAGATTTAAGATGCTCAATGGACTGTGCACGTGGGATATGTTGGGGCAGTGCAGAAAGAAAGGCTCTGTTCATTGCAAACAATCTAAGTCTTACCAAATGTATTTTTCTCATTTCTAGTCAAAATATCGCATCAGACTTAAATAAGACATAATCACCTCAAGAGTAACTTGGCAATAAGATAGAAGCTATTTTTAGATTACAGATGAAAATCTCCAAAATGTTATTTCAAGAAATCTTACCAACATAATTTAGTATTGTATGTTTCAAATATTTTGTGTTTTAAATTCATAATTCCATTTTTTTTATTTTTTATTTTATACTTCCAACTCTTCCTGTTGTTCAGTAGAGTTTTCAGTTTTTAATTCGTTGTCACTTTTGCTTTTCGGTATTTCTGATTTGTCCTTTGGATGTTTCAAATGTCTTGTTCTGTCTCGGCTATATTGTAAATGAGGTTGCATCCTAAATGTATCTGAGTTTAAATAAAGGTTATGAAGTTAAATGAAAATTTCAGTTGTTCCATTGGCAGACTTTTATTTATTTTTGTGCTTAAATTAAGCATAAAAAAAAGAAATGAAAATGATCTTGGTAAGATTTTTTTTAAAATAAGATTTTCAAGATCTATTGCTGAAAAATAACTTCTTATACTGTACCTCACTTAAAAGTTACTCTTTAGGTGATTGTCTTATTTTAAGTTTGAGATATTTTGACTAGAATTGAGAAAAATACAGTTTGTTTTCCAGTGTTACCTTTAGTCTTATAGGGTTTTTGGTACAAGTAATAGAAGTAAGGTTAAAAACACCAACCAGCACCCTGGAAAAACCTGAAGAAAGCTCCTTCAATCCAGTTTATGGTATTTCTGCAATATGTTCCTCGAACATTGTCGAATCCATAAAGTTGATTTCCATTAGTACTTGTTTTTTTCTTTCTTTCTTTTTTTTTTTTAAGATTTTTTACTTTATTGTCCAAGCATGCCCTTTAAGCTGTTGGAGTTTTATTTTTCTTGATTTATTGTCTCTAAAGGAAGCCGCAGCGGTGCAAAGAATACAGAAGCAGCCGCTATTAAAACAATAAACAGGCTCTTTGGTGTTGAACGGCACGAAGGCAGAATAGTGTTGTAATAGCTGTCAAAAAGGCCTCAGAGAATTTTGGACCAGAAGTGGACTTAAAGATGATGGAGTGGGCTTGTATGGAGACCAGGGGATTTTAAAGCAACAGAACATTAGAGGCAAACATCCTCTGGTCTTATACGTGTGTGCCATAGTGACTGGGTCAATTAAAAAGAGACAAATGTGAAAGAAGGCCGGTGGACTGAACGATAAACAAGACAGAGATGAGTAAAAGGAAAGGAGGGTTACCACTGAGGCAATCACATGATGCTATGAACTTCAGAGCTGTCAATCATCGGTGTAGATATGACTGGGAAAGAAATTGCAAAGTCAAGACATGATCCTTTTCTATGCCTGACTATATGACTCACTGGTGTTGCTTTTTTCTAAATAACACACAAACTCAGTGTAATGTCTTTTTTTCTCACTCTCTCTCTCGTTTCCTTGTTCCCTTCTCTCCTTCATTCGATCCTTCCTTCCTCACTACCTCTCAGTCTGGCAGTCATGCTAATGACCCTGCTGTCTGGCTCGGCAGTTTCTCATAACACAACTTATCAGCACCGAACAGGAGTATAGGTATTTTTAAACTCAGCTGCAACCTCTCTCTCTCCCTCTCTCTCTTACATACACACAGTTGCATGCATACATTCTGTTACTATTCAGTAGACTTTGCCAGGAACCTGTGCTGAGGTCCAGATTGAAAATGTGATGTGTGCTAATGCATTCAGAACAGAGGTGAGGCTGGTCCTTTCCTTTTCTGTAAGTCAACAGTGGGAACACCAGCCCCAATATGGTAAGCAAGAAAGGCGAGCACATTACAGTGGCTGAGTAATGAGAACCATGGAGCTCCAAGTCATTCCCACATTCACACACATACACAGCGGCTGGTCTGTGGGAGTGTGAGAAGCAGTGTAAGACTCCAGCAGAGTACTACCAGCGCTATGCTCTCCTGATGGTGATGCTGTGTGAAGTGCAGAGCTGTTCGACACATAGACTCCAGCTGCTGCTGCCCTGTATTCAAATGGCACCACAAGACACCAGAACGCTGTCTCTTGGTTCTTATTAGACTCAGCCTCTCACTCTTTTTGTCTCTGTCTTTTTTTCTTTTCTTCTCGTGTTCCTAAAGTCTCTCAACTCATCTACACCTGCAGCATCTGACTTTTACTTTTGTTTCCCTCCACCCTTTTTTCCTAAAAGTCTACTGCGCTCTTGTGAGTGTGAATCATGACATTCAGAAGCTGTGAGGGGCCACACACGCATTCAGCTCCATGCATACAGGAGCACACTGAGTAAAATGAAGTGTTACTACAGACAGAGGAACAATCACACTTTCTAACGTTAGAGGAACGCCTCTGAGTGGCCTTCAGATTTGGTCTGGTTCAGTCACTTGATCACCTTGAAAATTGCATTGTTTAGAAGTTTATTAGGAAGATAAACAAATATTTACCCATAAAGACCCAGTGTTACTTTTGAGTTCTCAAATGAATTTTTCTATTTAACCTTTCTTAAGTGATTTCTTATCATTTATTGTAATATAATCTTCTGTATTTTGTGTTTTTTCAGTGAAAATCAGGTATTTTCCTATATTTAATTTATTGATCATGTAGATGTTCATAAAAGCTCAGGCTAAAGTTGAGGGGTTTTATCACAAACAGAAAACAGAACAAAAAGTGACTCTTTCACCTAACTATCATTACCTCAGAGGTCCTCAGTGGGCCCCCCTTTTGGAGGATATAAAATCTCTAGGCGTCCTTCCACCCCAACAACATTGTAACAGTGGTGCAGTTATACCTTTTATCGAAAGAAACATCAATATTATAACAATACTTTTGCTATTTCTTGAATAATTTGTTCATTTGCAGATGAAAAATAACATTTTTGTTTGAACAATACAAAGAAACTCAACTAGATTGCTCCCTGAGACAATATTTTTGCAAATAAAGTAGGAAATGCACAACTATCTTACAACTATGACAATAAAGCTACTTTTTTTTTTTTTTTTTTTTTTTTTTAGAACAACAAACCAATTTTGGTAACAAAGATGAATATTTTAACAATATCAGTGGCTGCAATGAGCCCATTTCCACTGCACATCTCAGTACATTAAAGTGAAAACTGTACAAAAACATAAATATTGCACGTTTTCTTTTCCAGTTCAATCCAGTCCATTCTCCAAACCTTAAACTCTTTGTCTAGTCTCGCGACAGATCACCATGGCAGTAGATTGGTTTATTGTACGTCCAAAAATGAGTCCTGGGTGCTCCAACGCTAAAACATTAGTTCCACCTGCTACGTGTTCTAACCTGAAGAGAAAAAGGGTAAGCAAACAGTAAAAGTGGTCACAAAGAGCCATGTGAATCTAAACACTCAGCGGGTCAGTCAACAAGGGATGTTAGCCGTTTACCCTGTTGTTGTGTCCGAGTTTAGATGTTCATTTTAGTTGTTCGCCATAGCATGCTAGCTGCTAAGCTAATGCCGTGACCGCTGTTGTGCTAAGGTACGTGTCCCCGCTCAGTTTCCCCTGGCCTTGGAAGCATAATTTTGACTTTTATGTCAAATTTATCTCATAACTATGGCTTTCTTATGTCATATTAGCTTTTTACATCATAATTTCAACTTTTTAATCTTATAATTTCAACTCTTTGTCATAATTACTGCTTTTTACCTCATTTTGACATTTAGCTCAGAATTATGGCTTTATTATCTCATAATTATGACTTTTTACCTCATTTCAACTATCTCATAATTTCGACTTTTTTACCACATAATTTTTTCAGCTTTTAGCTCACAATTTAGATTATTTATCTCATAATTCTGACTTTTTACCACATGATTTCAACTTTTAGCTCACAATTTAGACTATGTATCGCATAATTATGGCTTTATTATGTCATTACAATAACTTTTTTACCTCATAATTTCCACTCTATCATAATTACAAATTTTTTTTTAAATCTCATTTGGACTTTTATCTCATAATAATGGCTTTCTTATGTCATTATTATGTCTGGTTTACATCATAATTTTGACTTTTAGCTCATAATTATGGCTTTCTTATCTCATAATTAAGAGTTTTTACCTCATAATTTCGACTATTTAGCTCATAATTCCAACTTTTTATTGTATAATTTTGACTTAGCTCACAATTTAGACTATGTATCTCATAATTATGGCTTTATTATGTCATGATAACTTTTTACCTCATAATTTCACTTATTTAATCTCATAATTTCAACTCTGTCATAACTACTATTTACCTTATTTGGACTTTTACCTCATAATTATGGCATTCTTATGTCATTCTGATTTTTTTTTTTAACCTCATAATTTCAACTATTTATCTCATAATTCCGATTTTTTTTTTTATTTTTTTTATTTTTTTTTTAACCCCCCCCAAAAATCGACTTTTAGCTCACAGTTTAGATTATGTATCTCATAATTATGGCTTTATTATAACATTATGGTGACTTTTTACTTCATAATTTTGACTTTTAGCTCAAAATTATGTCTCATCTCATAATAATGCCTTTATTATGCCATTATGATAACTTTTTACCTCATATTTTAAACTTTTTAATCTCATAATTTCAACCGTTTACAGTATGTCATAATTACTACTTAACTCATTTAGACTTTTAACTCATAATTATAGCTTTCTTATGTCATTATTATGATTTTTTTACCTCATAATTTCAACTGTTTATCTCATAATTCAAACTTTTTACTGTATAATTTTGACTTTTAGCTCACAATTTAAACTATGTATCTCATAATTATGGCTTTATTATGTCATTATGATGAGTTTTTACCTCATAATGTACATTTTTTTTTTATCTCCATAGTTTCAACTTTTTATGCCATAATTATCACCCACCATATTTTTTTTTTAGTGGACTGAAAAAAAATCCCCATGGTAACTCATAATTGTGAGATAAAGTCAAAATTATGCACCGGGAAACAATTCTGAGCAGGAATATGTACCTTGGCACACCAGAACACGTGTGGATGTGTGTATTTGCTCAGTCAATATATTCATACATACTGTAATATCTGTCTGAGAGCCACAAAATATTGTCTTTTAGTATTATTTTATTGTTGTGTCTTTATTTTTGTGAGATTGTGTATTTAAAAGAAACCTGAATTAGCTGGAATGCATGTGGTAGTATTCTACTGATGAGCCGACAGCAGATGGGTTACTAACATGAATCTGTACAGTGTCGGTTTATTACAGAAAACAAAGAAAAACATAGTTTCCCCTAGCACACAGTGAGTTTTGATTCAAGTGTGCTACAAACAAAAGTGCTCCAAACCATTAGGGGCATTGTCAGTAGAACAGCTCAATACAGAGACACACAGGATGGAGAGATGAGAGAGAGAGATGGAGAGCGGCTGACTGACAGTGTTTTAAACTACAGTGGGAATAAATTGAAGTTACGACATAGCGCGATCATGTGACTTTTATTTGATTCTATTTAACACTAGTCTGTAAATGCTGGCTGGATGCAGGTTTGGAGCACTTCTGTTATAGTGACTGGTTATGCAGTGTTTTTCGTTTGCAGATGTTTTCTTGGTTTGAATCATTTCTTTATTTAGAGAGCATGTGATGATTACGCATTTGTTTTTGTATCTTTTTTCGCTTTCTTTGCATTTTTTCATTTACACCACGTTCCTCTTTTTGTACCTTGTTTAGACTTATGTTTGAGTTTGGGAATTTGCATCTGTACTTGCAGCTGTTTTCTCTGAGACACATTGGGCCGTTGCAGTATGTGTCGCCCTTGTCGGCTTCTGTAGGGTTTTTTGGTTTTGTAGTTTTGATACTAATTCAACATTTACTGTAGCAAGACACTCACGGCTGGTGACTGGTAGATTATTGAATTAAAGCAGGCACGTGGACACTTACTGACATTAGCGACATGGCAGCTTTTGAGAGTTGATTTAATACCAATATTACAGCAGATTTCTTCTAAACTGTTGCTTCCCCTTGTTTTGCTTTGATGCATCGGCGTGTACTTCTTTAAATTCCTTAGTACTGCAGACTGATGGTAGTTTTACATTTCTGCTCCTTGGCAGAATGATGGTCTGTATTAGCTGATGCTCACAGTGAGCTGCCCAAATGATTTTATGATGACAAAAATGCTGAGTGAAAGTTTTGCTAACACTTGCTGCGCCTGATATACTATGGAAGTTGACTGTTTTAATGAACCCACGAAGAGAACTTTCAATGTCCAAGTTTTGAGTTAAAAATGAAAACATATACCTAACTCTACCTAAATGATCAATTATTCTGTAACTAAGTATGCAGGTGTCATTGTGTGTCATGGTGTCAACTTACGAAATACAGTCATCTGTGTGTCGAGTACAAGTAAAATTAGTATCATGCAGTATTCCAATTTTGTTCCCTGCTGTTTGTTTTAAAAGATATTCAGGGCTACCAGTATGTGCTAATGGGGCGGCACCTTGGACCTTAAGGTTCTCATCACACAACCTACAGTATCTGCACATCACGAAAAAACTGAGATTGTGTATTTTTGGCACTGCTGCAGCCTCTCTCTCTCTCTCTCTCTCTCTCTCTCTCTCTCTCTCTCTCTCTCTCTCTCTCTCTCTGTTTCTGTGTCACTGTCTTCCTCACTCTCCGTCCCCGTTTCCATCTCACTCGTCTTTTCTCAGACTCATGTGTGTGGATGTTTGAGCACAAGTGAGTGCACCTGAACTCACATATATACACACGTGCACACACAGCAGGAGTGGGGCCTGCAGCTCCTGGGTGTTTTGCAGGTTGGATTCACACCGATGCTTTCTCTGACTGCACTATTGTTATTTAAATGTGGGAGGGCGATCAGCAGCAAGCATTAATGGCATCCTCAGCACTGCGGATGCAGCACAAGACACACACACCTACACACAAAAGTGTACACGTATAGACACCCATACATGCACTAGCAGTCACACACTTTTAACGCAAGCCTTGTGGATGCACCTTGAGGGCCATATGAATAACAAATACCTCTGCCATCTGCAATACCACAGAGTATTTCCAGCCATTTCGGCACATTAGTCAGCAGTCCTTTGACTTAGGCACTCCACGCACATACACTCGATGTATTAGCAACGCTCTCCTCTGTTAAGATACACTGAACTGTAGGATGCAATTTGAAGAGAAGTTTGTTTTCCAAGATTAAACTTTGTGTCACTGCTGGTCTGACCTTGTCTTCTCAAGTTTGATGTAGTAGGAGGTGCTTAAGTCTTTTGCCGCGGCGATGTTTTGTTCTGTCAAGGCCAATCAGAGCCAAGCTGGATATACCTGTGGTGATGGTATCGTTTTAAACTGGTGAAGACCTCCCCCAGCCTCCTGACATTGCCAGAGTAAATGGGATTAGACAGGCACCCCTGGCCATTAACACTTGATCCTTACCTGTTTTCTTTCTCCCCTGGAAACCACAGCTGAAATAGTTTCTTTATTTATATATTTATTTTTTTCCAAAATAACAGTTATAATTCATACATTTACAATGAAAGCTTGGGACCAGTGGCTGAACCTATCAAGTATAAAATAAGACTCACTTTTATTCTCTGGCTTTAAACACCGCATGAGTTGTGTGGTCCTCTGTGTTATTTTATTTATTATTTATTTTTATTGATTTTTAGTACTTTTGGTTTTATTGTTTTATTTAAATTATTGTTGCAGTTTTATTTACATATTTATTGTTTTTAGCCTTAATTGTTTTATTGTTTTTATGATGTGCAGCACTTTGGAAACATTCTTGTTGTTTAAGTGTCCTATATAAATAAAGTGGATTGGATTGCATTGGATAAAATTGCATTTTTTAAAAAATTAATAAAGCTGCAGTAACTCCCGATTTGAAATTGAGTCCTTGTGGACATAGACCTGACAGAAACTGAAGTGTAACATCAAACATGAGTAATTTACACTCAACAAAGTTCACATTTTACAGCAACTTTGCTTCCCTCCCCTTTTTATTTAGTTTTTCCGTTGAAATTATCATAGCATATATCAATGTGAATATATGTATTGAAGTTTATGTGATGCCGCTAAAAGCATATCTTGTCCTCTTAGATTAATTCTAACTTCTGTGTCTCTCATCTATGTGTGATTAAACTATTGTTGTTAATTAGATGCTCAGAGCTATTAATTAACTGCAAAGCAATGGTTTTAGTGCAGTTTCTCAAAGACAAAGAACCGCTAATATTATATAATAAATCAGCAGTGAAGACAAAAACCAGCTTGTTCTTGTAAACTGTGAAAGTGCTACTTTTGTGTTTTGGATTGTGTACATACAAGCATCATTTAGGTCTCATTATTTGTGGAGGTCTGAGTTACACTAGGTGTAAATCTGAGCTTTTTGTAGTGACAAGCATTGATGTTCTTTTTTTGTTTCGTGTGTGTGTTCACAGGAGTTCATTTGTGCGAGTCTGTGTGTGTGTTGCAGACTGTTGTCAGTAGTGATCCCATTTTCATTACTCACTGGCTCAAAGAAGGAGGTGAGGCCCTGGCTTGCAGCAGTGATAAATGCATTACCCCAATAAACCCTGTCTCCACTGAGGTGCTGAATGCTGACACACACAGACCGACATAAACACGCACACACACACACATGCACACAGAAGGTGGGAAATAGAGGGAAGGATGGATAGATAAAAGAAGTAAAGAGACAATCAGATGGAAAGAGAAAGGGTGACAGGTAAAAGGAGATGAGAAACTGGAGTGGAGGAGGAGAAAGGCAAAAAACAAAGATGGGGAGACAAGGAAAAGTGAAAGGAAAAGTGACAGGTGACACGGAAAAAAGAGCGATGGGAAAGAGAGTAGACAGGAAAAGAGGCAGACAGGGAGGAAAGAGGAGGAGGGGGAGGAGCTTAGGGATAGAGGGGTGCTAATGGTTGTATGCAGAGCAGAAGTGTGGGGTGCACAGAGGACTATAGGGGCAGTGGGGTGGCTGTGTAGGAGGATATATGGGTGGATAGATGGATGGATGGGGAGAAAGAGAAATGAAGGAGTGATGGGAGTAGGAGGGAGGTGAAGGATCAGTGGTGTCCAGCTGGCCTCTTCCTCTGCCTCTCATTAGAGCAGAAAAGGTCTGTCACGAATTGTAATCCGGGAAAAGGGGGAGAGATGTATATGGTGTTTCCTTTTTTTGTGTTGAAGACACATGACATGTATATATGTGTAAATTTATATGTCATATAGTTATTACAGTGTGTGTGTGCATGCGCGTGTGTGTGTGTGTGTGTTAAGTTTTATTCATGGTGTGTGTTTTCTACTCCATATGTGTAAATGAAATACTTGATGGGAAAGTGAGGGTGTGAGCGACCAAAAATGCTGATGTTTGGTATAAGATGAGTAAATGTACATACAGTGTAGGTAAATGTGTGTGTGTGTGTGTGTGTGTGTGTGTGTGTGTGTAATGATGTGATATAGGTGTTTCTATTGTGTTGGTGTAAGTGAAAGTATATGGACTCGTGCATGGGAATATTTAGATGGAGCTGTGTGTATGCAGTGTGTTTCCATGAATACACTGTCGAGAGTGTGTGTAGGTTCTAAGTCTTAATCACCAACTTCCTTGCTCTCTCTCTAGGATTCTCCCTCCCTCGGTGCCTCTTTCTCTCTCTCTCTTCTTTGCCTCCCAACCCACCACCTCTAGTAATGAGGTGAGGGGGAGCAGATCAGAACCCTTAGTGGAGTAGACCATCCCCGTCCTTACATGCGGGTCAGGCCTCCCTCATTAGCTGCCATCACAGTGACATCACAGGCAAAAGTGCCAGTGTGCAAATTGAAAACATTAAGTTCACCGAACCTCTGCTGAGACCCAGAAGAGACTCGGCACGATAAATACGAGAGAAAAAAAAAAACAGATAAAGGAAAGAAAATGCACCCAATATGTTGTTGGAGCATCTAAAATTAACACCGGTCGTATGTCAAATACGGGTAGATTTTCTTTTTGGAGATTAAATCCTGGGTGGTCATGTGGCACATTACATTGGCCATGTCTGTACCAAATACTGTCGTGAATAACCATAAATCTGTGCAGTGTTTTGTTGTACACTGTTTATATCGATTAAAGACTGTATATAAGAATTGGATGTAGTTAAGTCTTTAAGTGCCAGATTTATTACGTCTGCCAAGGAGGTTATGTTTTTGCCAGGGTTTGTTTGTTTGTTTGTGTGTTTGTTAGCAATGTAACTCAAAAAGTTATGGACAGATTTTGTTGAAATTTTCAGGATATGTCCGCTCTGGGTCAAGGAAGAGATGATCTGGATCACCATCTGGATCCAGGGATTTTTAAAATAATTCTTTATCATTGCGAGATAGGGCATGGCGGCACAGAGCTGCATGTGAGGTCATTCTACTGGAGGAAAGTACAGACACTACCTTAAAAAAAAGGTACAAATACTACCTTGGTGGAGGTCTGCACTCTCCAAATGCTTTTCTAGTTTACTTAGTTTTTAATGTTAAATTTTGATATCAAGATTTTAAAAGCGGTTTGTTTCATTCAGTTGTGTTGCTCATCACAAAGTTGCAATTTTGGCACTTAGATGGTTAATATGATGTCACTAATTGATTTTTACCATTTCCATTTTGACTTTTTTGGATTCAGAGATGACAGTATTAGGACACATGGCAGAGCTAATGGAATCTGAGGGGTGGCATTTAGCATAAAAGTCACCTAATATTTGCATAACAAAATCCTTTGATTAATTTACAGAGGAACTACCCGAACTATAGAGGATCTTTAAAAAACAAATGAGACCAGACTGACTTAAAAAAGAAACAAAAAAAAAGTCTATGGGAGGCAAGTTTTCTTCTTGTGTCCAAGCTGCATTACACCACTGTCATGGCTTAAGCCCACTTTGGTCACCTCTTTTATCTAACACACCTGAACACTTGCATCCAGTGAAGAACTGCCCCCGGTTGGCTTTGACCTTAATAGTATTTACAACCGTATTTCATTTTAGTAAAGAAAAACCACATGAAACCAAGTAGAAGTAGAGTAAAATACATCTGTGTGGTAATATTTACAAGAAATAAGCTGTAACAGAGATAAATGACAATGAGGCTACATTCGCTGGTCTGGGTCGTACTAGTATGTAAAAAAACTAAAACACAACAGAACAGCTCATTTGTCATTGTGAACTGTAAACCAGAGCACAACCTTCAAATTTACTTGACTGTAGTGTCATGACATGTATTCCACTCGTAGTCGATTAGTCATTTGGTTGAAAAGTTTTTCTCCGAAACAAACAAATTCTTAGCCTCAGAACATAATTAAGTTGTAATTTTGGCCAAATTGTGATATCTGTATAACTTTACTCTCCTAAGACTGCTGCTTCATTTTGCATCATTAGCTGTTGCATGTGCATCCATACTATAAATATGTATATATTATTTAACCCATACAGACCCAAACAGCCACCACAGACCAAAACCATCTACTGATCTAAACTGTTTAATCGCTGTTGATCCACTAATCCTATCAATACATGCAAATAATTAGTGTAAAATACAGTTTGTCTTCTTTTCACGGACTGAAAGAGGCTCCGTAGTTACCGTAGAAACACTGTCATCTTCTACAACATTGATTCACCAGTAAAACCCATGGAGTTGGATCAATGACAATGGATGGAAACACTTGTTTTTATGTTCAGTTAATGATATCTTTGCTTTTTTTTCCTGTTTCTGATGTAATAACCCTCAATGTCAGTCTGAGTTTTTATAAAGATCTACATAATCAGTAAAACAAATACAGGAGAATACATGATTTACACTGAGAAAATGCAAAATAAGGAGGATATAATTACAGTCAATGGTGATAAATCGCTACAAAAGGTTAAATATAGGGAAAAATTCATTGGGAACTACCACAGAAGTAGCACAGGGTCTTTATGGGTGACATTTAAAGTGAAATTTATGCAAATATGTAAATAAATACCAGATTTTTTTTTTCTTTTTCTCTTTATATTTTTCCTTTCACACTATTTTCAACTTCTCTTCTCTCATAGAACTTAGTTAATTAGGCTATGAGGTGAATGAAATATATACATTTGTACATAGACACAAATGTGTACACATTAAAATACACTTTATACCACATCCCTTGGCCAGTGTGTGAAAAGTAAAATTTTGACAATGTTAGTGGGATTCTCGAGGAACTAAAGGAAGAACTGGACATCATCTAAATGCAGTGGGGGGATGGGGCATTTAGATGGGGGGGGGGGCTGGGGTCAGAGAGGGGTGGAGGGAGCAGAGAGTCAAGGGGACTGACCTGCTGATGGGAGAGGAGGAGGATAAGGCTGGGGGTTCTGAGTGCACGTGCACCACATAATGAAAGGTTGAACTTTTTGTGGCCAGGGTGGCATACCAAATCACCTCACCCCAGGAGGGAATGGGAAGGGGGGAGGAGAGAACGTATAACAGGGCGAGCGGTGGAAGAAGGAGAAATGGAAACAACAGGTGACCCGAACGAAAAGAGGCAGCGACGGAGCAGAAGCAGGGGCTTTAACGAGGGACAGGGGAGGCAGAGAGGGATGAAGCATGGGAGGGACAGAGGTCTGCAAACCGAGAGACTGGCTCAGTGAGCGGAGAGGAGGAGGAGGATGGAGAAGGGAGAGGCAGAGAGTGAGAGGCCCCCGCTATGTGGCTGCCATGGGGGCCTGAGTGACAGAAATTAATAATTAGTGACAATGATTGACAGCGCTCCCTCCATCTGCGGCTCTCCTCCGCCTCACAACGCCTGCCTCCGCCAGCGACCGCGGGCACAATGAGCTCCAGAGGGATTGTGGGAGACGCACTTGATTGACAACTGCCTCCTGGAGAGACAAGGGGGGAGGGGGGGATGGCGTGGAGAGGTGGGCAGAAGCATAGGAGAGTGAAAGAGAGAAAAAGGGGAGGGGTGGTGTTTGAGAGGGAGCGATGGAGGGGAGAGGTGGGTGACAGGGGGCAAAGGGGGGGTAGAATGAGGGGATGGGATGGGAGGGGGGGGTTAGGAAGATGGACAGAGATTTTTTTTTTTCTCCCTTTAGAGATTGAATAAGGAATTGCGGCTATCAGCTCCTCTCTGTCCTGTCGTCCATTTCCACTCTTCTTCACCACATCTTGGGTTGCTCATCTCGCCATCCCACTTCCACCAGCACCACTCTACCCCGGTGTATAGCACGATTATGCAAAAGTGACAAATTTACCTCAGAAGGACAGAGAGGGATAAATAAAGAGGAGAAAATGAGAAAGGGGGTTGAAGCCTTGGGTTTCTGTGGTGAGGGAGAATAGCCTGTAAATAGCCATCAGCAGGGAATTTGTCATTCTTTTCCCCCTCTCCCCTCTTTACATCCAGCTCCACTCTTCTATCACTTATGCCAGCCATTCTTACTGACTTTTTTTTTTATTTTTTTTTATTGCCAGCAGTGATATGTCTGTGGTTTTTACTTCTTTCCCTGGATGTTAAAGTGATTCAGTGTTTGAGTGAAGCCTTGTGTGACGATGCACAAGCTCTGTATAAAGTCGCACAAGTCATTTCTTTGTCGTCCTCCCCGCTGTCACATTTTTTTCTGGTGTCTGTTTCTCCCATTTTCTCCCATCTCCTCCTATCTCATTCTTTTTATATTCTTTCCTTTTGATCCTTTTTCCTTCTGTGCTTCCCTCTGGTGCACCCCTCTCTATATCCTCTTCCATGCCAGGCCCTGTTTCCGTCTGCCATGACATGGCCTGGGCTAATGTGCTTCAGTACGGCTTAATCGGTGCACAGGTCTCCAAGGCTTACAGCTACACACTGTAACAAAGTACACTATTTACCTCAGGGCCACACAGAGAATCGGCCTGCACAGAGCACAGCCAAATCCAGTGGGGAATCAGTTTCACATCACAACACATTATTGATTTCCCCCCTCCCCAAAACAGACATGTTTTTCATTGTTGCCTGAGCCTGGTTTCCTATCTGTGTGTCGCTTACAGAGGTGGGAAGGGAGCAAGGATTAAGGTCATGCCCTGGAGGTAAACACCACAATGTCTTATTGTTGTTACTTATTTATTTTCACTAAACGATGCAATTTACAAGTAATGGGAATTTCTTCTCTTACTCGTTCCACCACCTGTTAGTGTGCATTATTTGGTTCTTACAGCTGTGGTGATTTTTCACTCACTAATTTCAAGCTGCATTGTGCTCTCATATTATAGGCAGTTAATTCCTGATCTAGACCAGGGGTGCCCAATCCTGGTCCTCGAGAGCTACTATCCTGCATGTTTTAGATGTTTCCATTTTCCAGCACACCTGTT
>JAQQZY010000009.1:8373501-8385757 GCA_030068375.1 Ostorhinchus rueppellii
AGGTGTGTTGGAAGAGGGACACATCTAAAACATGCAGGATAGTAGCTCACGAGGACCAGGATTGGGCACCCCTGATCGAGACACAAAAGGATGCACACACTCCCAGAGACTATAGTGAATCAGCATCATCAGACCAATCGGCAACAGTTTTAATCACCAAAAATGCCGGTAATACTGTCATTTACTTGCAATTCATTCAGAGGGTAATGAAATCTTCTTTATAAATGAATCCAAAGACTCTATACTCTGCCATGGATTCTGCTATTATCCATCATGATTATAACAAACACAGATAAATAGGTTCTTTATTGTCCTTTTGCCACAGTTACACATAAATACACATGTAAATGTTTTCCAACAGAGAACTATAGAAACGTTTCAATGCAGAAATATAAAAAATATAAGCCCAATTTAGGTAAAACAGACTAAAGTGAAGTAAACGTTGCTGTTTGTCACATGTTTAGTTACGTTGAAGTAGCTTTTAGATGCAGATAAGTGTCCTTGAAGGTCCCTCATCATGTTTTTTCTCCGTTCATGGTCCAGCTGAGGCATATAACTTTGCTGTAACCCTTTACTCTTAGACACACACACACTAAACAGACGGCACAGAACACGTGGAGTTGACAGCTGGTAACTGCAGGGCCCAGCAGGTGCAGTGTGTGTGTATATGTGTGTGCAGTTGGCCCCAGAGGGCCCCTGACTCATGGCCAGAGAGGCAGGCAGTGGTGTGTGTGTGTGTGTGTGTGTGTGTGTGTGCAGTTGGACCCTGGCCGGCTGACTAGCCTGGAGTTGACTTCACTTCAGCTCCAGTGATTGATTGGAATAGGCCTGGACATGGGGCGACGTATTGCCTTTGGTCATTACCTTTGACTACCTTCATTACATCAATACCCCTCTCTCCTCTCATTCCTGTAGTGTTCCAGTTATTTTTGTGTTCTTGTGGCCTATTTTGAACTTCGAAGACTTCACTCTATTATGACACTAAGCACCGCATACATTTTACTGGTCTAAGAGCTGAATGAGAACTGAATGAATGGCTAATTTTAAACTGAACTCATCCTACTGTAGGTGGGACGTTTTGAGGGTTTAGCGCAGAAAACGTCCTTCTCTCTAATCAGACTCACTTTCTTTTACTCCCTCTAACTGTAGCAAGCTTGTTCTTGGTCAGTGTGCCATTTGATGGAGTATGCTTGCCAGCCCACCTGCCTCTGGCTATGGTGCCATCTTGAAAGGCGCCGCGGCACACACACCTGGCCCGCCGGCTGCCTCTTTGGTCTGCCTCACCTTTTGTCAGCACCATGTTAATGAAGGCCCTGTCAGTGTCCACCGCTCGCACACTGGGGCGCCTTTTAATGAGTTCGCTATTTGATCACTATAGACACCCGGCACGAACGCTGCTCTTTTTTTTTCCCCCCTCCTGGACGATGCTCCGTTGTGCTTGTATATGTATGTGTGTTTGCGGAAGTTTGTGTGTGTGGCTAAAGGGGAGGGAGGATAGAAGGAGGGGGCCGGTCAGCTGATTAGGACTAGTTTATAATAAAAGGGGGAGGGTGGTTGTCTTTAAAAAAAGGGAAAGAAAAGAAAATTATTATTTTTATTCCCCCCTCCCTCTGTACCCAAGTGAGTCGTGGCTCTCCCTTTTCAGGGGTAGATGAAAGCAGCTGGGCGCAGGGCTTCCAACAAAAAGTGCCAAGCGATCACAAACAAACCTTCAGATGAATCACATCAAAGGCGCTGCCCCAATTGTTAGCCCTCTCGTATCTGCGGAAAATTGGCTCATTAAGGGCAAAAAATGACATTGTTTACATTAGCCGGAGCCCTGATTAGTGCCAGCCATGTTTGTTGTGTTGCTCTGCTGTCCGCTTACCAACAGACCACTTCAGCCTCTCTGCACAATCGCTCCTTTGAAGGCTTTCTTTCTCTGGGAAAAAAAAAGGAGATAGAAAGAGTGAGGACAACAACAAAAAGGAAGGGAAAAACACAGAGGGTAAAATACACCCGTACACAGACACACAAACACATAGAATTGCTGTTCCAAACCCACACAAATGGACATGATAGCTGGTCTTTTCTCTCCCTGCCTCTCTACTCTCCTCTGCTCATCGGCTTTTCTCTCTTTAGGACTAATTAGGTTGCTTGTGGAAATGGAGGCTATAGGAGAGGACAGTCAGGCCAATGATGAGTCTGTTTGTGCTGTAATTGCACTGATAAAGAGGGTGGTGTTGTTGGCGGCAAAGAAAAGAAAAGAAAGAGCTTGACAATGAAAGGGCCTGGGGCTCTTCTTTGCGCCGACGGCCTCGTCTGTGAAAAGAACACCTTTTGTGGAGCGAACCTTTTGTAAACTGAGATGATTTCTAATCTGTGGAAAGTGCCATGTGTTTTAGACAGGCATGTGTGCGTATGTGCGTTTGATCTCATAGATCTAAGGTGGAAGGGTCCTTCTACCTTCTCATCTCCCACTTGAACTCCTTTCTTCACTCTTTCTGCTCACTTAAACCATTTTTATTCCAATTTCCAAACTGTGTAGAGTCATTCAGTACAAGAAACATAGATGATATGAGGTAAACGGTATCATTTATTTGGGCATACTGAATTTCTGCAATGGTGGAAAGCTACTGAATATACTGTATCGTATGTTGCTTGCACAGATAAAAATGTATTTTAATGTAATCATGTATAGAGGTCCATTTAAATGACTGTGTTGAG
Organism: Ostorhinchus rueppellii; assembly: GCA_030068375.1. Taxonomy (NCBI): domain Eukaryota; kingdom Metazoa; phylum Chordata; class Actinopteri; order Kurtiformes; family Apogonidae; genus Ostorhinchus; species Ostorhinchus rueppellii. The sequence continues at coordinate 8,376,208 of JAQQZY010000009.1, forward strand.
AAGAGTCCCCAAAAATTTATATCTGTTCTTTTTTGCAGGCTTTCTAGCAAACTTACCCAAATGAAAAATCTGACCTATTAAAATTCAGGAGGGGACATTCCATCTATCCCACCCGTTTCTGGCAGGAGTGAGAGATTAAGACAATGCGTGACAAAAAAGAAGAGGGAAAAAAAAAAACTTGGGGAGTAAAACTTCAAGTTCAGGGTGAGCAGGTCAAGTTGCATCGCTAACGACAGCAGCGACCCTGGGCTTGCCCTGCGTTACCCTTCACCTCCTGCTGCTCCCCAGGCCGCCTCACCTTTGCCCTAGGAGAGAAATGGAGTCTGAGATGGAGGGGAAGAGAAGACCTCCCCCTCAACATAATGATAACCGCTGAGATATGGCCACCGTCCCCCCACTGGCCCCTGGACACTCAGCCTCGCGGCCCCCAGGTCAGCTCCACACATTATACTTCCACTCTCCTCCTGAACTCTCTGACTCCACATTTACATAGGCAGCACTTTTTTCTTACATTTTCTTCATTTTCTCATGTGCCACACACCCTTCTTTTTTTTTTCTTACTACATCTCATCTTCTTTTCTGGTTCTCCGTAAACTCCTCCCATTCTCCTCTTTGTCTTTTGCATTTCATCTTCACAATCCACGTAGTGTGTAGGTACACTGTATTTCTGTGTGCACACCAGCAAGTGTGTGTAATAATTACCATTTAGAATACTAGCAGATCTCTGAGGGAGGGAGCCTAAGTTTGCCAACGCTGAGGCACTGAGGGAGCTGTTTGGTTTGTGTTTAGGTGCCCTTGGCGCGCTGTGCTGAGAAATCAGAATTTCCTTGACTTTTGACCGCCTTTGTCCCCCAGGGGGAAGCAGGGAGGGATAGAAGGGCATGAACTGACTTCCATTTGCTGTTTAAGGACCCATATGGAAAATATAAATTGGTAGCAGCAGGATAGGCTGAAACCATTGGCATTCTGGGCATCAGCCATTTGAATTCATGAAGTTGTGTGTTTGCATTCCTCAATTCGAATATTTAAGAATGTGTCACACAAGGAATGATGGAGGGAAATGATGGCCGTATTTGTCTGTCTTTGCCTTATTGTCTCTTTGAACTATTTTATTTCTGTTTTGGGGTTTTTAGTCTGTTTATTGTGCAAATGTGATACTAAATGCAGGAACTGTCACATCTGAAATCATAGATTTAAATTCACTTTTAATGCATCTACCCAACAATATTATCTAGGGATGAACAGTTAATCAAAATCTTATTGATTTTGCAACACTGCTAAATGGAATAACCCCACTGCAGGAGCTGCAATCTTTTGATAAAGGTAAATTGTGTTACAACATACCATCATAAATGAAGCAGCATGATGCTTCAGAGAGATGCCGTGGTCTACAAATCCTATTCCCCAGATGTAAGGAAAGTTGACCCTGCAATAGTACTGTCATCATATTTTTTCCTAGTGAGAGTTCAATTAAAAAATCGAAACCTCCGTAAAATTGTGAGTCATATGACAATCTTGGTGTCTGTCAAAACAATTGCAATATATGTTTTGATTCTCATCCACAGTAAATTACATGTTGCTTTATACTGATAAGACAAATTCATGAAAACAAAAGCAAATACAAGCCCTGCACACAATCACAGCAATTCTATTAACTGACAGAAGTCGGTTTGGTACCAGAGCAAATGATCAAATTAAGTGTCATTTCCGTGTGTGCGTGCGTGTGTGTAATTTGTGTATTACAGCTTGAGTTTACCACACTAAAATAAACAGGAGCTTGTTTGTTCTTTGCATACTTGGTGCCAGCATTGAACTTGACAGCAGTTAAAAAGCGTTCCCACTCATGGTTTCTTCTTGAAGTAATCCTTATGTACTCAATAAAATGGCACACTTGCCCATAATCTGTTGCACGAGTCGGTGTCAAATTGACAGCATAATGTTCCCCTCTTTCTCTCTCTTATGTCGCATGTCCTCCTGCTTCCAGGAATCACACTTTGTAGATTGATGTGTGGGGTACATTGTCTACTGTGTGTGTGCACAGAGGAGAGGGGGGAGGGGTGGTGCAGTGAGTATTGGAGCAGGCCTTGTGGGGGACTACCATTAGGAAGGGGTTGTGTCCTACTCATGGGACTAGGGACCAACTGCAACCTTGTGGATAATAACAGCTACGATGGGTCACAGCCAGCCTCAAAGGGAGTGAGACAGAATGAGCCAGAGAGAGGACGAAGCTTCATCACTTGCCCATTTTCTCCATCTCACTCCGAGTGCCCTCCTGCTCATGTCAGTGCGATCAGTTTAAACGGGGCATTATGCAAAATGGAGATGATTTTGGCTTCAGGGCGTGTGATAGGGAGAATCGCGGGTTAATGTAGGAGAGAAAAGAGAAGAAAGATGGGGATTTTGTTGGTTCGGAAAAGAAGGTTAGAGTGAAAGCGGGGGTTGTGGGGTTTGGAGGGGGGTTTTGGGTAGAGAAAGGGGGTATAAGAGGGTGAATAAAAGTGACAAGTGAGTGTTTCATTCTATCTAAGCTACCCTCCTAGACAGCTAACTCACTTAGAGGATTCGCTGAGTGAGGGAGTCAGGCTATTGAGGGAGATCGTCACTTCAGTGTCTGTCTCAATATAAGCCGGAGGCGACACAGGACCCCGGGGTCCAGCCTTCCCTTATAAAAGCCCACCTGAGAACCAGCACAATAAAGACCACTCAGCTAGATGCAATATACCACAAAGAGAATTTTCTAGAAAACTTGATTTAAGCAGGAAAAGAATTGAAAGTTATTTGCAAATAGTGATTTCCTAAAATCATATACTCCAGGTTAACTTAGGAAAGTCATTCATATAAGATTGACTGTTATCTACAAGCTAAATGGATTTGGTTTTACCTGACTCAAAAGAAAAGTTATTGGAAAACACACTTAACTGGGTCTCTTGTCTCTTCTTATGGACTGCAGAGGGCAAGTGCAGTGCTGGATATATCCTCGGAGGATTTTCTATTTCCATTGTATACTGTGTTTTGAAAGTGAAAGAGCATTTAGGGCTGCAAAATATTTGACTTCTTACAAGTTTGTTTTACTTGCCATGACTCAGATTTGATTATCAAAAAGGAAAAGTTGTGGTAAATACTAATACGAATTTATCTTGGTCATACGTTTGCCAATATTGCATTTTACTGCCCCAAAAGTTCATTTTATGTCATCAGCTATTGACGATATGTCTTTATAGATTGTGTCAGATTAAACGCTAAATGTAGATTTTTTGCTTACGGAGGACAAGAATGGTAAATGTCTGATTCTTGTCTGATACAGGTTTCCAGCTGCTCAACTATCCTCATCATCTTTGTCTATAGTTTTTGTTTCATGATGTCCTTAATGAGTTAGTGAAAGGTCTGGACCACAGACTGGTCACTTCAACATCTTACCTCTTACATTATGAAGTCATGTTGTAATAGATTATATACAGTGGTACCTCTACTTACGAAATTAATCTGTTCCGGAAATAGTTTCATAAGTAGATAATTTCGTTAGTAAAGACGTGTTTTCCATGTAAATGCCCTAATCCGTTCCAAGCCCCCCAAAATTTAGACATATATTTTTTCTAAACTATAAAAATTTATCCAAACCTCTAACAAATGCATAAATAATAAAGAATTAAAATGTGTGTTAATTAAATAGTGAATGCTACTTCACTATTCACTCTAGCGTGAGACAAGCATACACACAGAGGGACCTCCCTCTGTGTGCCAGGGGGCCGCGCCATAGCCAATGGCAGAGCAGCTCCGAGCACCGACTGGAACAGTACCGTAAAGCATGTAATAATTGCACCTTTCGTAACTTAAAATTTCTTTCATTAGTAGAGTCAATATTTTACTGTAAAGGATTTTCGTTACTTGGAAATTTCGTAGGAAGAGTCGTTCGTAAGTAGAGGTACCACTATATATGGTTTAGCAATGTCTTTCCAAAATATGCAAGGCCTACTGTGAAGGAAAAACAGTTTGGATGGGACCATTTGTTGTATATTAAACCTGTATATTCCTTTCAGTGTTGGTGCTGCCTCTTCATATGTGGAAGCTGCTCATTCCATAGGCACTAATGCAACCCCATACCATCAAAGATGCAGACTTTTGACCTGAGCACTGACAACAAACCGGATGGTCCCTCTCTTTTGCATGATATCCTGAAAAAAATCGATAGTTTTTCACATAAATAAAATAAACAACCCAACCAAAGAACCCACAAAAAGTTTTGACACTGGTGGCATGGAAACCACACCAGAAATCAGTGACTGCCCTCCACAACCACTGACAGCACAGGTGGCCAATGCACCTGTGCAAACGTCATGTGTCTGAGTTTGTCACGCTAGGTGGTTCAGTCTCATTCCTGATATCAACACTTCTTTCAGTGTTCCCCCAACTATACAGGATCCAGGCAATAAAGAATGCAGTGTGTGGGAATAGGGTGATCCGAGTGAATGACAACGGCAACATGGCTGTTTGGCTCCCAGGAGAGTTGTCAGATAGAGAACCAACCACAGCAAAAACTTCAAAAATACTGAAAAGTGCTCTGGCATTGATGTACTATGTGATAAAGAGTCCCTCAAAGTTTCCCACCAGTCAGGTTAAGGCCAGATTCTGGTTTCTTTACTCCACAGAGTGGCAGGGAGATGTTCCTCCTGTCATCAGTGACATAACCCTCAACTATGGCGAAGCAGCAGGGTGGATCAGAAATTAGGTTGGATTAAGAGGGTTGTGTGAGGCACTAAGATCTGTCTCCTTGGCCAAAACAGGTTACAGACCCACAGGAAAGACATTCATTGAGCAGGTAGAACTACGAGCCCATCAGTCCGACATGACGGCGTGTTTTGCTTGGACTGCACAATAACAGGTAAATCTAATGGAAATGTAATACATCACAAAGTTGGAGAGAGCTTGGATGGAAAACTGTGATAATGTACTTTGTCACACCGTGTCAGAAAACACACTATGAGGGAACTCCTCCTGTGTGTTGGAGGAACCATTATCCCATACAATGTGGGACTATGATGCTGTTAAACAACTTTGGAGAGACATTCATAACACCCTACAAAATATTTTTGAATGTGTCTTACCCATCAAAATTAAAATTGATGTATACCACAAGATTGGGGAAAGAAAGACAAATATTTACTTAATGTGTTGCTGATCGCCAGTGAAAAAACAAACAAACAAAAAAAACAGTGACTAGGAAATGGTTAACTCAAGTAAAACCATCTCTGTCAGCATGGATGGACATAACAACAGACATATATAAAATGGAGAAAATAACTACACAGGTTCATCATAGACTGGAACTTTTTGCTTCATATTGGGAAAAATGGGTTCAATTTATGATAATCCAGAGGCCTGATCTTTATTTATACAAATTCATATTCGTTGCTACATGGTCACTCCCAAATGTTCATTGTTCCAGATGTGTTTTTTTTCTTTCATGTCAATAGAAAAATATAAAAAGCAATAAATAAATGATTATAAAACAAACAAACAAAAAAAACCCCGGTAAATCTACCCTTCTTCATATGCTCTGAGAACATTTTGGCAGCGACCAAAAGAAGCTGCTGGAAAGGGGACTTCTGCTCCCATATTGACAGTGTTCTGAAAAATTGAAGTTTATACTATTATTAGTGGTCTCTGATGCACTGCTATGTCGTCATTTTAATAATTGATTCTATTCTTGTTAATACGTATACTCATTTAAGGATTGGTATCTATATTATTATATGCATCTATGTTTGATTTGCTTACAGCAGGTGAAGGAACCAGCAGAGCAGGCTTTACAATTCAACAGCCTCAGGACACCCATAACTGTCACATCTCCACCCTGACATCTCCATACCACGTTTACCATGGGTGGTATGGTGAGCTGATGGTGTCTTGGCATGGAGCAGGCACAAGATTTCAGGTAACATCTGACTTCACTTCCTTTCGTCCAGTGATTTCCATCATAGAATTATCCCAGGTTTTAAAGCAGTTTTCCATGAGGGCCTGAAGGTCACAGTTACCTAACATTTTTTTGGGATGTTGTACTTGGCACCCAGAGATTTCTTCAAAATCTCAGATTCTTGTGCATAAATTGAATGGCAGGTGATGAGATATTCAAAGTCTTCAGAATTTCACATTAAAGAACATTTAACACCCTTTCATACCCAGTCATGTTACTGACTTGTACATGACTGGTTACAAACTAATCAAATTAGTTACAAAGTATTCCTCCAGCTGTTTATTTTCAGTACAACTTACTTTCACCATGTTCCAAAAGCCAGCTTCTGTAACCAGGGATTGGGCCACCACGGCCCTCACCTTGGTCTGCTGTTTGATTCACAATGCACCAGACCCTTCTGCTTCCCCCTGCGGGTGGTGGGCTCACAGGGTGACAAACTCATGTCACCGGTTTGGGCTGGGCCCAGTCGGACCCCATGGGCAAAAGCCCGGCCACCGTTGTTCACTCACGGGCTTCAACCCCAGGCCTGGCTCCAGGGCAGAGCCCCAGTAACTCTCAGTAGCTCTCGAACTCCTCTACCATGTTAAGGTGAGTTGAGAGGAGCCAGTTGAGGTGGTTTGGGCGTCAAGTGAGGATGCCTCCTGGACGCCTCCCTGAGGAGGTATTTTGGGCATGTCCATCTGGGAGGAGACCTTGGGGCCAGGACTCGCTTGGGAGATTATATCTCTCAGTTGGCCTGGTCGGCCTGGGAACGCCTTGGGATTCCCCTGGAAGAGCTGGTGGAAGTGACTGGGAGAGGGCTGAGGCTGCTGCTGCTGCTGTGACCTGGATAAGCAGATGAAGACGCTACAGTACAGGACTTTGTTTTACAGCCTTTTTCTTACTGCCACCTCAACTTTTTGTAGACGTGATACTGCCATCAAATAACGATGATCTTATTCTTTCTTTGAAATGTTCATTTTCTTTGTTTTCTTTGTTTCATTTAATGTGTTTTCAGTGTTGGGTCAGTCCATCTCAGTTCACCAAATGAGTTAAACCCCACCTCAATTTTTTTTTTAATGAGATTTGGTGTGTGGGTAATTTAGACAGAAAATGTAAAATTTTAGATTTAACTTTATTGGACAAATGGTTAAAAAAAGAAAACCCCTCCAGTTGTTTTATATGTTTTTAATAGGGCTACATTTTTCATAATGGTGTCAAAGAGCTTGGTGTGTCCCACAGTGTCAATTTCAAGGTCAAAATATAAATCAAAAGGTTAAGTACCCAAATGTAGAAAAGAATGCTATAGACTCAGATTCCATACGGTCTCCGCTTTACAGAAATACCTTGCTTTTTAAAATCAGACTAGTGGTTGCTGAGTTACAGCCATTTGAAATTAGGCCCGCCTTTTTCACAAAATAGTGAAAAAATGAAATTGCCATATCCAAAAAACATTTTCCAATAAAGTTAAAATTTAAAATTTTGTCTTCTCTGGTTATGAATTGTGAATATCCCAAATTTCATAAAAATTGGAGAGGGTGAGGTTTAAAAATGGCCCTTTTTTGGGGGGTGTGATCTGAGATCGACTGACCCTGTTAGTAATATGCAAATCACTGCAGTCTATTTTACTTATATTTTACACACTGTCCCAATTTTTCTGGAGTTGGGGTTGTATCTAGATAACTCTAATAGCCTCTAAGAAGATATAACTGTGGCACTTGTGAAATGTATGTAAATAGATTTTTCTGTCTTTGGGTTTTTCCAGAAGGATGAGAATCTGCACTGAGTTTTGGTTCAGTTTAGAGATATGTTCCTGCTGCTGGGGTGTGTGTGTGTGTTTGTTTGATTTGTACCTTGTAAATTCTAAAATCTTTATTTATTTTGGATGGCAAAATGGGCCAAATTCAAGACAGATTCATTTACACCTCAAAATTTTCTAAATCTGTATTCACATGGGTATTTTATTTTATTATTATTATTATTATTATTATTATTATTATTATTAGTAGTAGTAGTAGTAGTAGTAGTAGTAGTAGTAGTAGTAGTAGTCTCATTTCTTCGAAACATATTTAAAAAATTAGGCATCATCAGGATACTCTTCAAATTGGCAGCATTATCAAATGTTATAATGTAAAAAATTGTTCATATTGATCAGTAAGGACAAAGCAACATGTCAGCCCAATCCTTCTCAATGCCAGGACCTACGTGACTTGGTCTCAAAGTAGGTAAAACATCAAGTAAACCTGTCACAGCAGATAAAACATCACTGGAAGAAATGGAATCTGTGTGTATTCACACCTACTTCACGTACCATTTAAAATGGACCAGAATTCATTTCCCCAAAGTCCAAACTTTTTTAGGTGTGAATACAAACATGCAAACTCTGATTCCAGTCAAACCTAACATTTAACCTCTGGACTGGTTCACTTCTGGTGGGAATGTAACCGGACTTGAGCCAAAACAAACCAAGTAGCCACTGGAAGTGGCTGAGCTGCACTGGTAGTCAGAGTGAACGGCAGCAGCCATTAGCCGTGGATGTATGTGGAGCACTGAGGAGGCTGAATGTCTCATTAACATTTGGTCAGATGCCTGTATTATGAAACTGGCTCCAAATGAGCTGTTTTTGACAGTTAACATTATTTTTGTAAATTTGTGCCTGTGAAAATAGTATACATACTCTGAAAATGATAACTGCATGTAGGACCTCCATGTTTGTTTTCATCAACACCCACTGTGTCTGATTCACCCCGCCCCCAACATTTCTGTCCCATGCCAATCTAGTTTGTCACATGTGCTTCTGTTTACAAATATTAGTCCACTAGCAAAAAGTGCAACGAGAATGCAATCGGACCAAAATGAAAAAAATAAAGTCTGCATTCGATCCGAATCAAACAAACGAACCAAAAAACTTTCCAGGTGTGAATACACCCTCTTACTTACCTTGGGAGTATCATTGACAAACAAGGCGGAACAGAAGCTGATATAAAAGACAGAATCAGCAAGGACAGCCATTAAGAAAAGTATGGAAAGCCAGAAAGATCTCACAATGCACCAAGATATGGCTTTTTGATTCAAAGCGGTGCTTTTCCTGTGATGAGGCTGAATATAGTTCCAAGTAAATGTCTGCCCAGGTAATAGCCTCGTTTGCATTATGATTTGTACTCGTTCTGAACACACGGCTCCCAAGATATATATATATTTTTTAAAAAGATCTCACGATCACTTTTTTTGGAGGACATGCTAACTGAAACCGTAGGTTTACAGCAACTGTGCTAAGCTAAAGCTAAAAGCGCTGCTCCTAAAACAGGACAATGACTAAATGGATTTTAGCAATATTTTCCACACTGTTCTAACGCTGGGAGAGGCCGTGACTAACTTAATTTCATTTTTGGGGGGAGTATTCCTTTAAGTAGAAGTACAGTCAAGCACAAGTACTGATTCAACTCTGTTACTCCATTAAATATGGGCTGAAATATGTGCCACCAGAAACTGAATTCGAGGAATTTATAATTGAATTTGGATTGCTGAACTTGAATAAGTGCATTAGAAAAACTGAATTTGAAACACACAGTTTGAAATTGTATTAATTAATTTGAATTC
>JAQQZY010000009.1:8385857-8398446 GCA_030068375.1 Ostorhinchus rueppellii
TGCAAGAATTCAAATTAATTAATACAATTTCAAACTGTGTGTTTCAAATTCAGTTTTTCTAATGCACTTATTCAAGTAAAGCAATCCAAATTCAATTATAAATTCCTCGAATTCAGTTTCTGGTGGCACATATTTCAGCCCATAATTAAACTGCATTTTTTTTTTGCATTGAATGAAACATTACTTAATTAACTATGCAAAATCTTAAACGTTTCTGTTTTCTAATTCCACAGTGAATGGAGCTGACCAGAGTCCTTTTACTGGTTGACAACCTGACAGAAAACCCACAAAAACATACAGGGACAGGTAAAAAAAAAAATATATATATATATAAGAATTTTCACAGGTATGGGCATGAGTAACATTAAATGAAATCTGGGCAGTATCGGGGAAGGATGCGAAAAGGAGTATAAAATACAGATCAGGGTTCTCCCCAAACAATGGAACAACGGTGCTGCGCCAGGGTACTGCTAGCGCCAGGGTACTGCTAGCGCCAGGGTACTGCTCAGTACTGCTCAGTACCCTGGCACTAACTCATTTTCAAATTTTTTTCTATTTTCCCCCTATAATTTTGCTAAAATCTACCGAAATCCGTGGGGTTTGCAGGGACATGCTCCATTTTCCAGCGCAATGTTGTTTTTCCTTTGAAATCTCGCAGCACTGCGTCTATAGCGAGGTTTAAGCGCAAGACTTTCTTCCAGCACAAGACTCCGCCCACCGCCACCAGGATAGTATACATTTCTGGGGAGAACCCTGCAGATTTATGCAAAAATGTAGGGAGTAAAAGTAAAAAGTTGCCAGAAAAATAAATACTCAAGTAAAGTACATATACCTAAAACTTCTATGAAGTACTTATACTTTGTTACTTCCCACCTCTGCATTGGAAGGAGCTCACAAGGACTGGTCAAGATGGAGTTCACATACACACAGCCTATACCCCGTCAGAGGTCAAAGGCAATGGTGCTGATGTTGATGAATTAGGTCAAAAATATGTCCTGGTTCCTAGTGCTCACATGTCACCTGAGTATGCAATACTGTTGTGGTGGAACCCATGCAGGTAGTGTTACTTGTGTAGAATCAGTGTAACTCCAAATGCAAAAAGAAAAATACGTGTGATGTTGCACTGAATCTTCAATATTATGCAAAACCCCATGACCACATCCATTGTTTAGATCCTAGACATCCTCACCCTACAAATGCCAGGCTGATAGGATTGCATTGTACGTAAAATCATTTGAAATAATGCCTGATACACAGATGGAGCATTAGCGATTCCCCTGGAGTGACTTAAATAGTTTTATGTATCACTGTTACAGAGGTTAACAATTATTTTCTCTCTTGAAATGAAGGGTCCTGACCCTAATATGAGGCCACTTAACATCCATAATAAGATGATAATTGGCCAGTGATGATCATCGTGTCCCTCCCCTGGCCCCAAAGCTGTCAGTTAATTGTAATAGATTACCTGTGTATTAGTTACATTTATCATTTCCGAAATGAAGTGCGTGGATATTTACATTTGTGTGTGCGCTTGTACTTTTGTGCCAGTGCGTCATTATCATTGGGGGAGGGCTATTTCAGACTTGAGATAATACTTGAAATCATTTCCTCCTTCACCATCCGCTTATTTTTTTGTTACACCAGACGCCCCACTTCCTCATGTGCGTGCATCAATGATGACTCATAATTGCGTGTTCACAGGCTCGATTTCCCCTGAGGGGTTCCCCAAATTAAAAGTAGTCATCCCACTCTTTCCTCATCTCCCTTTTCCTGCAGCACCCTGTTTTATACACACATACACCCCCCTCCCCCCTCCCCATCGCCCCACCTCTTCCTCCTACAATCCTGCTCCGGGGATGCCATGCTTATTTGAATGGAACTTTCTTGTCTTTTTTTTTTTTTTTCCTCTTCCTTTTCAGGGCACGTGTCACTAATGAATAAATAAAACACACACAAGCAGTGGAATGACTTTCATGCATGGGTGCTCTGGCTTTGATGAGGCCCCCTCCCCTCCAATCTTATAGACAAGCTGCTGAGGACAGTCACTCTCTGCTCTGTTAAGCTACTGTTAAACATTTGTTCTGTATGCAGATAACATGCATAAAAAAATCCCAAGGCCTCTACTGGGGTCATATAATGGTTAAAAAATACATATCAACAGTTAAATTTACATTATAGAAGTGAGCGGATGCTTTAAGCCATAGCAAGTACTATTTCTCCAATAAAACATCAAAAAGCACTAGGTTTATGTTGTATATTCAGTTTAATTTGTATATATAAATTATATCAAATGTGTCCAGTCGTGTTCAAATTCAGTGAAATCCATAATTTTATCCCATAAAAAACCCTTTTCATTTAGTTGCCTAGCGTCTTTGCTACTTGTGACTATTTTATTATGATCAAATTACACAATATGTTTATATGTCACTAAATGCAGTGTAAATAATACTATAAGACATTGATTTCTGTTTGAGTTATGTCTTGTTGTACGATTGTTCACATGCGTTGTCAGTTTGGGTTGCCATGGAGACGTCTTCTTGCATATAGGGAGTAATGCATTTAGAAGAGCAGTAGCAGCAACAGTATTTGCTTAGAAGTTATGAGGTGGTATGAGGACGCATAGTCAACTTTCTTTAACCCATAAAGACCCAGTGTTACTTTTGCAGCAGTTCCCAAACACATTTTTTTCTCTCTGTCACCTTTTTTTAAATGGTTTATCACCATTTATTATAATACTATCCTCTGTATTTTGTGTTTTTTCAATGAGAACCATGTATTTTCTTGTATTTAATTTACTGATCATGTAGATGTTCATAGATTAGATTAATCAAGATGGAGGTTATTATAACAGAGAAAAATTATAAAGTGTTATTTTTGCAGTAAAATCTATCATTAACTGAAGAGTTCAATTCATAGAACACACTTCATGCACAAGGCACACACAAAACGGGGCTTTACAGAATTAGTTGGACATGAAAACAAACAATGGTCAAATTAACTGTAGAAGAAGCAAATGGATTAAAGTCCTGGGTATCCCTCATCCTTAGACCCTCCTTCTTGGCAAGGAAAAACTCAAAATACCGAGTGGGAAAGGAGAAACCTCAGGGAGAACAACAGTGAAGGAGAGATGCACTCCCATGGACGAACAGACTGTAGATGCACCAGGACTGATGGACGTCCATTTGCAGATGTAGTTCCAGTCTGTAACGATGCAGTAGGGTGGAGGCACATGGAGGCACCATGTAGTCAGATGAGACAGGTGAGGGTGAGGAGGTCCATCCAGACAGGTGAGGGTGGGGGAGGAGGTCTGGGGTCATAGGTCAGGGCAGAACACAGATGAGTCACCTCAGATCCTGTCATCATTGGGCCCCGGGAGTGGGGAAAAGGGACATTGTGTTAATACTAATGAACAGACTAAGTAAATGATGTATTAGAAATTTTAAGTATAGACAAAAGTGATACGTAGTAGCACATGTGCACATACCCAAACAACCACACATGCACACACACGAATCAAAAGAACGCAGCATAAACTGAAGGAAAAAAAGAGAGCAAACTGGAATGCACAATCTGGGATCTCTCCCTGTTCTTCATTTTTACGCAGGGTTAATCAGAAATCCTTGTTGATAAAAGGAGCTAAGCCACTAGTGGTCTGGTTCATACATGACAAACCTTTCAGCCAGTGGGTGTTACCAGGATACCAGAGAATTATTAATGACCTTTCTAATCTTTGCTGAAAAACCGAAGATAACTTGACTTTTTCAGCCAAAAATATCATTAACTGAACATAAACCCAGTGTGTCCATCCACTGTCATTGATCCAACTCTATGGGTTTTACTGGTGAATCAATGCTGTAGAAGATGACTGTTTCCACGGTAACTATGGAGCCTCTGAACATCCAAATGGGTCATATCTGATGACTATGAAAAGATGAGAAACTGCATTTTACACCAAATATTTACATGTATTGATTGGATTAATGGTTCAGAAGTTATTCAATAGTTTAGATCAGTACATGGTTTTGGTTGCAGTTGCTGTTTGGGCCTTTAGGGGTTAAAGTTACAATACTGAGTTAATCCTCTGAACTGTTACTGAGAAACACTAAGTGTCTTTTTTGTGACTGAAAAGAAGCCTAAAATCAAAAACAGAATTTCACACAGAAATAATCTGTGAGTGGTGAGCTGGTGGTGGATTTACTGCTGCACTGTATTTGTTGACCTTATGAGCACAGTCAGCTTAGGAAAACTAAGCTCTTACTGCTAAGAAGGACCCTTTGCTAGTTCTTGGGCAGCAGTGTGTGCCCTCTCTTAACTGCCAAGGGCCTGGCATGCCGAGAAGGGCAGAAGGATCCTGGCACTAATTAGCTTGTAATGGCATCATAAATTATGAACAAATCAAGGCGGTGCATCGGACAGACGCTTAAATGAAAAGTTGTAATGGGTCACCCCCGGAGGCCTGAGGGCTGAGGTCCTCTCGCCTGCCACAGTTATCCATCATATCAGTGAGCAACAGGATTGGATCTACAGACTGTGGTGACTGCTTGGAGGCCCGGGCAGTTTTTATCTGACACGTGGCTGTTTGTTATTATGTTTTTCGACTCTCACCTTGGAAAGCTGATATCAAATATTCAAGTGAAGCAATATTTTTCCTATTCAGCATCATTACATCACTTTGCATCACTTCTAAATACATATAGATACAGCTACACTCATGCCCACTCCACACACATGCATCCATTTCAGGATTGTGATGCAGCGCAGACGAATCACTGTTTTTTTTTTGTTTTTTTTTTCCTAGACAGAGGTGCTTTTCTTTCACCTAGAAATCTTTGAGACGGTTGGTCAAATAAAATCGTTCTGGGCCGTATTGATGTTTCTTTTGTCCCTCTGTGTGAGATCCGATAAGGTTCTGGCCGAGGCTGCCAGATGAGCATCTGAGAATCATTAGCGAAGCTGATTTGATTTACGTCTTGTGTAGATGGGGCCACCCAAATGATTTGCCTTGCCATGGCTGTCATCAATCACCGGCAACCAGAGGGCACAGCAAGCATGCATGGAAAAGAGAGCGGGGTGGCACCGAAGCACCCACAGGGTTGTGTATATGTATGGGCATGTGTGGGTGTGTGCATGTATGCTGATGATTGTATTTGTGGGGTGGAATTTGCTCATGTGCTTGATTTTGTTTCTGTATAAAGGTTTAATGCATATGTAGTTTTGTAAATTTATTATGTCTTTGTGTGTCTAGCTGTGTGTAATGTTCTTGTTTAGAATTTAAATCCTAACAAGATGTGTAATTAGAAATATTTACCATATAATTGCATGTTGAATAACATCATGCTCGGTAAACATAATGTTCCCCTTTCACTTATTCATGCTTTTCATTGTGGGTTCACATTCATTGTGTGAGGCTTTTTTGATAATTAAGTTTGGTTATTTTCTCCAGTGTCACAAGATTGGTCTTTAGAAGACAGCAGGAGGTAAATAATGAGAGAAACACAAGGAAATAATACAGTGGCAACTGCTTATGGTGATCATTACCAGAAACATACTGGTTATATAGATCAGAATGACAATGATTCCTATACAGATGTTTTTGTTTTTTTTTTTTTAATAATTTGCTTATAGAAAGCAAGTAGTCCACTTGCTGTGTTTAATTTGGACTTTTTTTCAAATGTGATGTTAGTACTGGATGCACTTTCATATTATAAAACATGAATGCATTTTGACCATGAAGTTCTTCTTAAGTGGAGAAAAGGCTGAAGAGTCTTGGTATTTAACAAACTGCATAGGGGTGTCTGCTGGAACTTATCAACCTCGTACTGTGTTCATGTTATATCCTCAGAACCATCGCTAAGTATACTCAGTATAGTAAAGTGAGTGTTGTTACTGATTATTATACATGTACAAATTAGAAGTTTGGTTCAAATAATCACCCGGTGAATGATTTGATCACTTTTAGCAATTTCCCCTGTAAACGGTCTGTGATGACAATTCTCATCCACTTGAACCCATGTGACATTTCACTCTGACACGTTCTAATAGATTCTACAGAAATTCACAACATACTAATAAATATAAGTAAGTTTTATTTATATAGCACTCTTCACAGATAAAATTACAAAGTGCTTTACAGTTTAGTTTCCTAGCGTTTAAAAGTCACAATCTTAGAAATCATGGATTTCCAAAAGTGTGTTTTTATAAAAGCTTTGCCATTCTGCAAATACTACCATGTCATTAAAAATAATTTCCGTCTTTGGTTATTGAGCCCCACTCTTCACTACTTAGAAACGTTTTTGGTTTTATTTTATAAATCATAGCAGGTATTTGGATCAGCAAACAGGATTAGGCAAAAAAAAAAAAAAGCAACAAAAACATTGTTGAAGTCATAATGAACTTGTTGTTTATTACAGTATGAGTAGCCACCTGGTGGTCATTCTACAGCGAGACAAAGGACTGCAAAAATAACAGCTCTGCCAGAAATTCAAAGATTTCTGATGCAGATCAATTCCCTGAAGCATTCCCATTAGGAAGCACGTATTTAAGGCATTTCAGTCCAGACAAACCAACTCAGGTTTGTTATTATTTATATATATTTTTTAATTATTATTATTATTATTATTATTATTATTATTATTATTATTATTATTATTATTATTATTGTCATGATTAGAAGTAGAGCCACACACTTATATCTAATGAGGACGGTTTGGGTTCTTGTCCAGCATGTCGATCAAATACTGAATTTGGAATTCTGTCCTGTGAGTAAAATTAAACTTGACCATTTCTGACCGAAGGCAAGGAGGTGGTGAATTTTCCATTCGGTTCATGAGGTCTTAAAATCACAGTTAAACGTGTTGCTGCTTGGACTTAATCAAGACATTCTGGGACCTGATCAGACTTTCCCTGATGAAGGTGCGGCTTATTTTCTTCCTCACTTTCAGTACCCCTTTGTGATGTTTATTTGTGCATGTGTATGAATATCCATGTGTCTGTCTGACAAACTGACTGAAGTGGGGGGCTAGTGAGAAATGGGTGAGTTTCCATTTGAGGGCTCATGATTGACGGCCAACTTCGGCTTCCCTGGGAGTATGTTGTTGCTGGCAAGAATCCACGGCGCCTTGTTCACTTACAGAGAGCTGGCACAGGTTCCACTCCACAGCAGCGCACAATTCACATGCCATCGCACTGTTGCATCAGCAATAATCTCTTAAAGCCAACAGAGACAGGGAAACGGATCAACGTTTCGTTAATTGATATGCCTTTATCCGAACCTCCTCCCATCGTATCCACCTCCACGTTAAAACAGCATGGCACTTGTATTATTGGAACATGCATGCTCAAATATTTTCCTGTGATATGCTAATGAAACACTAATCCTTTATAACGTAGGTCTATTTGCACTTTTATAGCATTCAGGATCTAGTGATTCCATTGGATTCAGGTTAAAGGAATATCAAATTGGATGTGTAGCATCAAATTCTGAATTTATGACTCACATATAGGCCTGTTTGTTTTGTTTTTGCTAATATTCCAGAGGAATAATTATAATCTCCAAATATGGAATGCATTAAAATATTAACCCCAGCAGAGCCTGCACATACTATGGGATTAGAGGAGCAACATGAATAACACACATTTATGGGAGTGTATGTGTGAGTGTGTCTGTGTGCACGGGGTGAAGGCCAAATTAGCCAGGTTGTATAAGCAATTATTGGGGCACACTATGTACCTAAGCACCCTAATAGGTATGTAGAGGAGGCATTATTCAATTAGAGTGGCGGTTTGCTGTAGCGAGGAGTAGAGCAGTGGTGACAGCGCTGGTGTCTTCTCCTTATGAAACAACCTATTTAAGCTAAATCAACTCCCACTTAAGAGCTGTGGTAATAAGCGCGCGGCGACGCTCGCCGGCCCGCGGGGGCCCATCCGTCATGCTGTAATATGGAATCAGAATGAGTGATAACACCTAGTCCTGCTACAGCGCCTTAGCTGCTGCCGCAGGAACGACTCACATGCACACATACACGCGCAAGATAACATACACACCTTCACACACATACGCATTGCTAGCAGCAGCAATACTGCTGGATGGCTCTGCTCATTTCCCTCTCCCACCTACCTCCAGCCTCACCAACTTGCATATGCGGAAAGAAATTGTGTTTCTATGGATTTGCAAGTATGAGTCCCTCCCCCCATTTTAACTTTTAGCCATTGTGCATACTGAGCCACCTGTGTTCATCTACATGTATATTTAGGATGTCCATAAGGCCATGGTACAGTTTATATTTCTGTTTATACTTCTGGCTATATATCAAATTGTTGTAATTATCAATATAATCTATAAAATGGATATTCCATTAACCCTTTCACTGTTTACATCCTAAATAATCTGTCTTAGTCCACCAAGCAATTTTAATTTTTTTACAGAGCAGTGTATAAGAAATGATTCATCAATTTCATGATACAATTTCTGTATTTAGGATTTGGTATCTTGAAAATATTTTGATGCCTGACCCCATCACCCTCCCCGACTGTAGTATCTCCCTCAAAACAACTCAAAACGGCGTAATCAGAAAAGGGTTTTTTTATACTACGAATTGTAATTTCTTATGTAAATTCTAGCAGACCAGGTTTGTATGATAGAAGGGTTAAATAAGAAGCATATGCATAGAGAGCTGATTATTGGAGGAAACATTAAAATTCCACGTATCACAGCGACTTGAATCACAGATGCCCATGTGTGTCTGTATGAAGCATGTGTCCATCCCAGTGAATGGAAGTTCAGAACAAGTCTGACTGTTTAGGAAAGTTGAGCGCTGAAAAATAATGTGTCCAATTTTCAATTTATCTCTGGTTAGTTCTTTATTTTATGATCCAGTAAAATCAAAATTACAGTTGCACAATTAACTGAACATAAATCACTCTGTCAGTTTGTTCAATGATTTAACTGCCTGTAATTTAAAGGTTCACTGTGTATTTTAACATTTTGGATATTTAGTAACACTGAGCAGAGAGTTCTACTGCATATTGAAAATGACTACTTTTACTACAATTTTGGAAGCTTTAATGTTCATATTTAGTTTTGATCTGGTTAAAGTTTATATGTTTGAGTTAATATAAAAAAAAAATTAAATAATCTATAATTTGGGCATATCTTCTGATAACCAGGCAACAGATCAAATAGAAATAGTCTCCAATTATAAAACTATGATGGCTTTTTCAGCAAATTGCTCATCCTTATTCTTGATGCTGTTTAACTGATCATTTAATTCTGCTGTTAAACGTGTGTTAGCAAAGTTAGCAGCGCCACTGTATTCATACTGTATGTTTACTTCTTGTGCTCACAGCAGGCCTTTGTGCAGATCAAACTTATTACCAAGAACCTCTGCAACAAATACAAACAGGAGAGAGATGTTGAGTATTTTTCTGAGTTGAATTATGGATAGATGAATGAGCAGATGAAAACAACAACAAAACATCTACAGAGTGATGAAAACAGAGGAGGGAGAAAACACTTAATAAGCGGCATGCTTGAAATGTTTTAGAAGCCTGGTTTCTTGGGTTTTCTTTCTTTTTTTATAACATGTTTGTTTTTCTCCATTCAGTCATCATCATTGCTCTCTCTCTTTCTCCTATTGCTCTCTCACTCTCTCTCACACACACACTCACACTCTCTCTCTCTCTTTCTCTGGCTCATCAGTGTGGTTGTTCATCGGTAATGACTCCCACTGTGGCAGGGCCCCTTTAAGGTTGAGGTCCCCCCCACCCCCCACCCCTCCCCCTTCTTCAGTCCCATCCGCCATGCATTATTCATGCGTTCACAATCAAATGAGGGAACAACGGTTGGTAGCAGGAGACATGGTGCATGGCTCTTCCTCCCCAAAAGTCCCCTGAGGTGCCCCAGTCTGGTACCCACCGTCACCCACTCCCCCTTACCCCCACCCTAGCCCAGCCCACCACCTTCCACTTACCCCTCCCGACTTGATGACAGATTTTTTTATGTGGATTAGGGTGGGGGTCCAGACACATTGACTCCATCCCACCCTTCCCTGGGGTTGTTGGCAGTCACGCTGGTCAGCAGTGACCTCTGTTGCCCTTTGGGGTAACCATCGCTTCCTCTTCCTCCCCACAGGGATGCACCCAGAGTGTCTGGCACTTTTTTTTTGGAGGGTGGCTGTGGGTGGATGGATGCATGGATGGATGGATGGATGGATGGATGGATGGATACTGTAGATGGATGAATGGATGGTGCCTTTTGTTTGGAAATATGTCCTAAATGGCAACAACACTTTTAGGACACTGATGACAAACTGTTAAAGTTGTAAATATGTTATTTTGTTCAAATAGTCAGTGCCCAATAATGACCCCCCCCCCCCCCCATGTTTTCCTTTGAACTCGGTGCCCTGTAGCAACAGGCAACCATTCATTTTACCATGACATTATCATCCATTTGGCTCATACAGTAACATTCACAACGTAAAGCAAAATTCATCACTCTGAAGTGCTTGTCCTTTTTTTGCTTGATGTTGAAATTTAATAGTGATGTGAAAACTTGCTGATGATGTTTTTTACTTGGTGAGAGCAGAGAGAGAGAGATCTGTATCTAAATGGGGAAATAATTTATTTTTTTAAAATTTATTTATTTAACCAGGTAGATTAGTTGAGAACTGACTCTCATTTTCAGTAACGACCTGGATATATACAGACAAACAACTAATCATTGTCACATTGACACCTATGGGTAATTTAGCGTAACCAGTCTACCTATCAGTGCATGTCTTTGGAACGTGGGAGGAAGCCAGAGTACCCAGAGAGAAGCCACCCAAGCACGGGGAGAACATGCAAACTCAACACAGAAAGGTTCCTGATGTTGGAATCGACCTCAGGACCATCTCGCTATGAAGTGAAAGTGCACACTGCATCACTGCGCTGCCCCAGAAGTTTGTCTGTCATAGTGATTAAGACTAAGAGTTCATTTTTTTGTCTCTATATATGTAGAGCAAATGTGTAGACATGCACTGCACACCGAAAATGACCCTTCTGCATCTAACCCATCACTAGAACACACCCCAGACTAGGAGCAGTGGACTTTCTGTTGAGCAAATGGAGTATTAAGTGCCTTGCTCAAGGGCATGTTAGCCAGTAATTTTCTGCCAGTCCAGGAAATTGAACCAGCAACCCTTTGGTCACAAATCTACTCTCCAGCCTTCTAGACCACGGCTAACAGATTATGGTTGTGACCAATGCTAGTATGTCTGAACATGTGGTAGATTGTGCTAGGACAGGGGTGTCAAACATGCAGCCCGGGGGCCAAATCAGGCCTGCTAAAGGGTTCAGTCCGACCCTTGTGATGACTTGTGAAATGCAAAATTTAACTAAGATATTAACAATCATTTTAGTTCAGGGGCCACATACAGACCAATTCAATTTCAAGTGGGTCTAACTGGTAAAATACTACCATAATATCCAATAAATACTTGCAACTCTGTAAACATTTTTCTTGTATTTAAAACAAAACGTTTTGCAAAATGTGATTTGAAGAAATATGAACAGCCTGAAATGTCTGAAGAGAAGTGCAATTTTAACAATATTATTATGCTATTGCATGTTTTGTGTATTTGTAGATCCACCGTGAGGTTTAAGTTGTAATGTACATGTGTAGATGATTAAACTGAAGCAGAATATTGTTAAAATTACACTTATTTTTTCAGTTTGTCCATATTATTTACCTCCGCCCAGGAGGTATTGTGATCGCCTGAGTTTGTGTGTGTTCGTTCGTTTGTTCGTTCGCTGCAGTAACTTCATTCGGCCACGAGGGGGCGATCACCGTCACGCCGGGATTCCCTTTCGCCGGCGTCGTCACTGGTCGGCCATCTTACCTAGGGGGACTTTTCCGGAGCGCTCTATAGTAGTGGATGGAAGGTGAGCGACCTACACAAACAAAAATACACTTAACTTGCTGAATTTTTGACAGATTTACAAACGGTTTAGTTTATGAAAAACCTTATTAACGTGGCTATGATTCAGGCCGCGCAGACCTGTTGAAATTGCAGTTTTTCTTTTCGAAAATCGCTGCATAGTTGTGTGTTTGTTCCAGCCATTAGCAAGGCTCTCCGTGAGACCAATAATATTTGTATGACAACAACATATTTTGTCTAAGTGACAATTTGTGTGGATGCAGTTGGGTATTAGCTAGCAAAGAAACAAGAGGTTGTGAATGAGACACGTGAGCCACTTGGACAAAAATACACTCAACTTGCTGAATTCTTGATGGATTTACAAACGGTTTGGTTTATTAAAAACCTGATTGACTGACGCAAGAGACACTTTATTCTACTCTCCATTTTTCAATTGATAATTGCTATTGGATAATTTTTCTTGATAAATTTCCTCATTTATTTAGGTTTAGAGTTTGTAAAATATAAGTCCCTCAAAAATACATATAAATAGTGCACAGATAAAGTCAATGTCAATCCCATGTTACGCTTTCATTTCACTGTAGCCTATTTTGGGTGCTACACAGAATACTTGTGCCATTTTAAAATGTCCATGTGGTAAAATTTGTAATCTCAGGATAGAAGTAAGAAACAAA